>JAOTRC010000031.1:13622213-13641219 GCA_027497675.1 Cyprinella lutrensis
GAGGCGAGGCGAGCTGAGGCGAGCCGAGGCGAGGCGAGCCGAGTCGAGCCGGTACTGTGTAGTGGAAAAGCGCCATATCAGTACTGAATTCATGGCGCCCTCTGCTGGCTAGTTATGGTAAAGTGATACATTCTAAGAAAAGCCCAATGAACTATTAAATTAAAGGAATGCTTAAGCCTGTTTTTCCACATTATGTTGTGTTTTAGGGTTGGAAATTACCAGTACCTTTTCCGTTTTTTCTCTAGATTTTCTTCTTTTGAACTACTTCTTACAGTGTAGTTTAAAACGCCCAATCCTGTATGACTATTTTTTCAGTAAAATATAGAAATGTATTTTATAACATTTTTTCGTCTGTGCGATGAAAGAAAGTCAATGGGGTCCAAAACAACACAGTACCTTATGGTTTTTCCCATATGAACTTATACATAAATAAATGGTCAAGACTGGAGATACTGCATTACACTAATCACAATCAATGTCTTGCATAAAACAATTAAATTAAGCTGCTGCAAAATTATATGTATATATATATATATATATATATGTTCTCTGAAACTGATTAACTGTGAAAGTATATATTAACTTGCATTTCTCTTTATGAGCTCAAGAGGGCAGAGTAATACCAACAGTGAGAGTTCCAGAATTCAGCTGTCCACTGTATCACTGAGAGTCAGTGATTTTAATGTTTTTCATTTATAATGCTGTGTCAGAGCAAATTGATTTGTGGCTATTAATAACATAGGCACACATTACAAGAATGTGCTTGTTACAATACATGTTCTGTAAATCTTTAAGTAGATCTTTAAGTAATCAAAGTACATGCACACTTTCACATCTAAATTAAATTTGGTGCTTAAACTGTTTTACAGAAATGGGGTAAACTCATTTAGCGATTATACTTTGAATGACCCATTGTAGGAGAGCTATAGTGGGAGTTCAGGGTTCAGAAGGTTCAGTCGGGGTATTCAGTCCAGGGGGCATTTCATTTCGAAAACATTTCGATATGTTTATTTCTATCAGCAATAAGTCCCACTTTATCCCAAAAGGACAATCTGACAAAGAATACTGATACTGTGTCCACTGCACTGAGCACATTTTCCAAAACTTGACACAAAAGCATACTAGAAAAAGTCATTTCGACAATATTCAGTATCTGTGGACGTCACTGTGGTGTGCAAGTATTTTTCACAGCATTTGAGTCACTCAGAGCACTTCATTATCTCATGTCCTGACTCAAAGGCAAAGTTTTTGAAACTTTTTGATTGCAATAATGATCATCCCCTCCCTAAAATATAATTTCAGTCTCATTTACACTAAATTAGAAATATAGTAAACAAAATATTTAAAGGCTACAATGTTTGCAAAATAAAATTACAATTACATCATTGTACTGAAGCCATTCATTCATATTATCTGATGAATGTTTTCCTTGTGTTCAGCAGAGGAAAGAAAAAGGCAAGCAGGTTTGGAACAACTTTACGGTGAGTAAATTATGACCGAATTAGCATTTTGGGGTGAACTATCCCCTGATCATAACTGTATGTATGTGAGTGAGTGTGTGTAATAGAGTAGGGACAAAGAGAATGGTCTCTTACCTTTTCCCAAGAGGTGAGGGTAATCAATGAAGGTTATTGAGAAAGAGAGAAAGAGACAAAAAGTAAAGTTCAGAAAACCAGAAAAAAATGCCTCACCTAATGTGAAATGCCATCAACTGAATCAATATGGTAAGTGTCAGTGTTTAATACAAATTAAGTTTTTGTCCCCTCATTTAGAGTCAGTTATAAGTGAAAATCAGATGAAGCGAAGGATTCAATAATGTGTGTGTCTATATAAACCAATAGATTAAAAGACCCAGCTCATGTTAATATATCAGACCACATTAGACAGTTTTCTTTTTAGATTTTTTAACATGTTTTTTTGCTTCAGTCTGATTTGCTTATCTCATTACATTTGAATATAATATTGATATAAATTATTTTATGTACAAAATATTATGCCTTTATTCTGTGTGTGTATGTGAAATACATTTTTCCTGAGCAAATTATTTTCAGAGGGTAAAAGGGGAAAAATATGTGTTGTCATTTCAGCAGTTACTGAATCTTATTCAAAACTTTACAAGGAAGATCCTGCAGCAGATTGTCCTAATCCACTCATCTCAAAAACAAGCATGTCTGTGACTTCCCACAATGCCTCTGAAGTCTGCCCATCCCATGACTTCATTCATGATAAGAAAACATTTTGCACAGTGACCTTTCCTCCAGCCAGAACACCAAGTAACATCACATTGATCCACAAAACACTGCACTGTATTTCACTGTTATGATACGTTTGGGTATTTTAGCTATTATGGTCATTGCTTTCATTTGGGCCATTGACTGATTGGGTCGAGAGATCGAAACTAAGAAAATGCAGAATCAGAAAGAAAGAAGAAATTTGAACTGAACCTACTATTAGGCAAATTGACTGAGACTCAAACCCTGCAAACCTATGACAAACACTCCACAGCTTAAAACTTTGAAACATGGCTTGTCTGTGTCTACTCCAGCAAGTTGTCAGAAGAATGTGGAACAAGATTGAGAGAAAGAGGACAGGAACAGATGTTCTACATTTGGCCACAAGAGGGAGATAAATACGACTGTCTGGCGGTCTGGCATGTGTGGAATCTCAATTCAACTTAAAAAAATAAAAGCTCAGTTGTTGCCTTAAATATGTTCAAAATTTGCCTTGTTTAATCTTGTAGAATTTGAAGTCGAAATAATTTTGATGAGTTTAAGTAATGGAAAGGAATATGTTGCCATGACTTATCACATAATTTCTTAAATTTTATGCACATAGTGTACACACACTACCGCTTTCTATGTACATTTAAAATACACCAGTTTGTCAGACCTTCCTTTTCTCATTCTATATTTTTACTATTTCCCCATCATAGTAAAATAGTAAAGTCATAAAACTGTGAAATAACACAAATGGAAGTGCATGAATTACATAGCGACCACCTAAAACATAAACAAAGCAAAGATCTGAGCATATTTGAGCTTCTTTGTCTAGATTCTTGAGATTCGCCTGGGATGCCTTTAAAACACTAGCCTACTGCATGCTGGACATTTGCTGCATGCTATTCCATCTCTAAAATTAAAATTAAGATAATTTAATGGGCATCATATGTTCTAAAAAAAATTATGCTGAACAAAAGAGTACTGTGTTCATAAAGAAAGAAAGCTTGAAAGAATGCACCAACTAAAATGTGTAAAAGAACAAATGCACCAACAGAAAAAAACAAACATAAGAGCCAAAATGTGTGAGAAAGAACAAGTGATTGCATAAACAAAAGTACAAGAGTAGGAACCGTGTTAGAAGAACAGATAAAAGCTTGAACCACAAACATAAGAACCAGAAGAGCCACCAAAAACAAAGCACAAGCAAATGAACCAGGACTGTTAAAATAACAAGTGGAAGCCTGAAAAATTAAATAAATGTAATAACCAAAATGTGTGACAAGAACAATGCACAAACTTAAGAACAAATGTAACAACTAAAAATGTGTTACGAAACACGAAATAAAAAAACAAACAGAGACCAGAACATGCAAATACATACAAAAGAATTAGTATTAGAAACAAATCTGGGTTGAAGGTAGAAACAAAAGAACAAATGTAAGAACCAGAAATGTGTGACAAGAACAAAGCACAAATGTTAGAACAAACATAAGAACTAAAACTGTGTAAAAGAACAAACGAAAGCAAACACAAATGTAAGTACAAGAACTACATGTAGTTAAAATTACAAACGAAAACTTGAACAAAAGAAACATGAGAACCAGAAATGTGTGACAAGAACAAAATACAAACAAACCAAAAATGTAAGAATTAAAAGTGTGTGAAGGAACAAACAAAAGAAAAAAATAGGCCCCGCCCACACTACTGCGTTTCGCTTAAAAACGGAGAGTTAAAACTAATCTCCGTCCACACCAGCTTTTATCTGCGTATCAGAATTGATCTCCGTCCACATTAGACACCATTGGATCAGACACCTGTGAGATCAAAGTCTGATATCGCGGGATTCACGGGATTCACGCTCGTGCACGTGTTGCTAATAAAGTGGATGTGATTTAAGTTCTGTTGCTTTTATATGAAAATAAATATAATGAACAAGACACCCAAAGTACTTGTTACATTCCAAATATGTTTCAATCATTTTTTCTTTAATACAGACATGTGTTTTTATAAATTGAATAAATAATAAAAATAACATAAGAGGGATAAGATAATACACTCAGCTGAAAATTGCATTTTTAAGTCCACTTATCTGTTCTAAAAATCCGTTCAAAAATGTGATGACGTCACACAATAGCAGAATGCTAGCGTGTTGCGGCCACCAACGACGGCCTAACCTGTAAGACATCGAAAGGACACAAGTACTCGTTCATTCGACTTTTGGCCTATAATCTACAGTATAATGAACTTGCGGATAAAAATCTACAACAATAAACAACAATAAAATCTATGTTGATTAAACGACAAGCAGGAGAAAGAGACACATTTAGCCGTTTAGCTCCATAGACTCCCATTCATTCTGCTCTCGCCCGCAATCCCCTCCAGTGGAATTCTAATGGTACTGCAACCAAGATGATACACAATGAGGCTAATAGGAAGTGCCAAGGCTCTCCGTTAGACGGGCTCTGGAAGGATACGTCATGACTGATGACACCCAATCATAAAGCCGAGCGTAAGCCTCTGGGTCAGCGTTTCTAAACTCTTTAGTTTTGTTCCGTCTACACTAAAACGCCCTACGGAGATTCAAAACGCAAAACGGAGCTGCAGAGTTTCTAATCTTCTCCGTTTTAGGTCTTCGGTTTTTACGCTTTAGTCTGGACGGGAGGTGCAAACGTAGCAAAAGGTCTCCGTTTTTAAACGAAAACACAGTAGTGTGGACGAGGCCTTAGACGAGAACTGTTAAAAAGAAAACGTACATAAAAACTAAAAACAAAAGATCAAGTAAGAACCAGAAATCTCTGACAAGAGCAAAGCCCAAACAAAAGAAAAAAACGTTTGAAGGAACAAACAAAAGTGTAAAACAAAAAACAAAACAAACAAAAAATAGACCACTCAGCCCTTTTAAAATAAACAAAAGCACAAACAAATGACCAGTTAGAAAGAGAACTGGGTTCAAAGAACAAACAAAAGAACAAACGTAAGAACTCACAAAACAAACACGATCGAAAGGACAAATTCATTTCTTGCATCCTCATCTTTAAGTCGCTTTGGATAAAAGCATCTGCTAAATGAAGAAGTGTAAGCGTAGAGAGAAAGGAAGAAAGAAAGAGGGCAAGCACTAAAGAAGATGACTACAGAATCTTCTACAGAAGCTGGGACAAGCTGAGGTTATGTAATTTGCAGGTCAGTCTTGTGTAGTGCCGTTCCACTGATTAGACACTCCCGTGTGTGCGTGTGTGTGTGTGTGTGTGTGTGTGTGTGTGTGTGTGTGTGTGTGTTAGATTCAGGCTTCTGGGCCAGACTTGAGGTTCAAGACCTCCACTGAGAGCTTCCAAACATCAATCCACCCACTGTCCTCCTCTGATAAGAAATAAAGCTGTGTCTGCAGAGAGACCCACCATCTGAACTCCGCTAATCAGCTGATGCACACAGGAAAAACAGGTAAAAACGCAGATCTGCTGTGTGTGTGTGTGTGTGTGTGGAGGGACTCTGACTCATTGAACTTGACTCATTGAAATGATCGCATTTCAAACACGTACGATTCAATATGGTTTCTAAGAATTAGAGCTGTCACTCGGCTTGTTATCGGCGGTGATGTAAACGGGTAATTTGAGCCAAAAACAGAGCTGTTGCTGAAGATGATCTCATCTTCTGAGATTGTAAAATTGTACATTACAGTCTGCTTTCCAAAAAAATATGTCAATGCTAGTAGAAGCACATGCCGTATGCTAAATATCTGTGAAATATGTGAGTGTGTATGTGTGTTTCTTTAGCAGGTTTACTTAGGCGCTCCAGAGGCAGCATTGAAGGTCAAGGACACCCTCTCACTGTCTGATGTGTGCCCTCAATTACCCACAAGCCATCTGTGCACGCCCCCCCCCCCCCTTTCTCTCTCTCACCTTCAAAGTGAATGTGGTGAAGATCTAGTGTCATTTGACGGGGAGGCATTGGTTGATGGAGAAAAGGACAATTCCTATTTTAGGGGTGTACCGATACAATTGTAGTCTGATTCCTGTACGAATCACTCTGAGTTGAGATTTTAGATTTTAAGTAAAAAAATGGAGCAGCACAACCACCAGATTCCCAGAAGAATTACTTTGAGACATAGTAAATCAAAAACATACTGTGCAATGCAATCAGTGTAATCTGGTTCTCACATGAATGACTCTACCGAGTTGGTTCTTTTTATTGAATCATACGCATATTATTGATTTGAATAGTCACTGCGAAAGATTTAATAGACACAGCTGAATCGTTGTCGTTGTATATGATAGCGTGGATATTAGAATCAAGATTGTGATCTTTTAACGACTAACCTTGCAACCCAATAATCTAAGTTAGTTATTTTTAGTGAAACAAAAAACACAATGCAACCACTGCAGTCTGATTCTCGAACGACTGACTCAAATGACTTGGTTCTTTTTGGTGAATCAAAAACATAAAATGCAAAAAACAGTGTAGTGTGATCACAACGTTTGCGTGGAAACTGACGTACGTATGTTTCCAGCCCCGTCTATAAATGAGACCCCAGATCTGTACAGTAGGCCTTATACTGTAGTATATATTCAGACATGTGATGAGGCCAAGGCACCCGCACAGCTGATCCGATCAGCAGTCATGAACGTCACAGGCACACAACGCTAGAACAACGAATGCCCTGCTGATACCAGTTACATTCATCCCTTTTCCTCTCTCACATGCATAGTACTATCTTATACCCTCCGGACGGGTGTTTTGCTTCTCTCTTTCTCTTTTGTTCTCTTTCTCTTGCTCTTATCTGAGGTGATGAGATGGTTCAACTCACACAGAAGCTGCTGTCTAAGCTTTTAAAAACTTAAAGAGGCCATATTCTTCTGAAGCATATTTCCCCCCTGAGGTCCACTTATAATATTAGTCAAGGTTTCTTGCACCAGAAAAGTTGTAATTTAGGTTTCAAGACCTTTCCACCCTATCGCTGACCCTTAACGTGCGGTTACATTAGCCAATTTTGACAAATTTTGAAGGGCAAAATTGTCTATTGTCGATAGTGTAGGGATGTATGAAGCACAGAAGTCATTTTCAAACAAGATCAAGAGAACTATGGGGAAATCTTTCACCCTCATGCAAAATTCTTGATTGCATGGATTCCTATTGAAATGACTGGATTTTGAATCGTTTGAATACTTTAGATTTGATTAAACATGTTTTTTTTTCCCAACTATTCTTTTAATATGTGTATATGTATAATGTAAATGATCATTTTGATGATTGGCTAACCTCTATACATGTGAAATAAGTAATAATAACAATCCACCAAGTTGAAAGACATTGAACAGGACCTCGAACACATGTAAATGTGGCCTGTCATATACTAATATGAGTATAGGTGAGTCATTATCATAATCAAGACAATTTCACAGTCGTTTCAGATTGTACCGTCAGTATTTCTACATCTACATGATAGTTTTCAATTTCACAATCCGTTTAAGTCACAAACCTCTTATAGCCTAATAAATATATACATACATTCTCCTCCCATGCAAACTCATTAACTACACGCGTTCACCTCTGCGTTCTAGGTCTACCAAAGGCATGTTTATATTTATGTTGTTTAGCAGTTAGCTTGCACTGATTCTTGCTCTGAAATCATGTTTTACCAATGTGGCCTGAATATTATACAACAATGAGCCCCATTTAAAGCGCATTAGCATCTGCTCTTCCAGAGCTACGCTTTGATCAAACGGAAACACCAGCTCTGTTTATTTCATAATGGAAAAGGAAACTCCCTTTTGAGTCATTTCAGCACAATTCACATCAGAATAAGCAGGAAGCTCCGTGACGTCAAATGGTGCTTTGAAAGTTGCCCATGAAATCAAAATTGGTGAGTGGCTTGTAGTACATTTAAAAAGTGTTAGCTTTGAGGCTAAAATTTATGCTACTGTGCTCCTGAGGCTTGTCGCAGCTTCAGAGTTGGTTTACAGTTGACAAAACCCTACAAATTCAACCTGGTTGAGTTTGTGATTAACTATGGAGTGTTCACCTGAAAATGTGACGTGCTGCAAACAGCCAATCACATGAAACAGAGCATAATTCAGAATAAAACCTGCCCCGGAGGAGGTTAGCCGTGAAGCATTAGTTAGCATGAGCATGACGATGAACACCGCTAAAACTAATCAACTATCTTTAGCCTGAGTTTGCTCAAACTAATCTCAAACTTAAATGGGTAGCAACTGAAACCAGCTTCATGCAACAGGCCTCTGAAAAAACAAAAACACACATTTACAGCCTCTCTTTCTCAGGGAAAACGGGCCAATTATTGAAGACTCACACAAACACATTTTGTACAATCAAATTCTCTCTAGAACAAGAATGTGCCTCCAGATAATACCACATACAGCAAATAGCCTTTACATTTTTACATTTTCTGTGGGAATTACAGTAAGAGTGATGCTCACCAAAAATCGCAGCTCACCGTTAACATGTTGTGGGTGGTTGTCAGGGTGTTGCTATGCGGTTGCTCATTTTTAGCCCATTTTTACTGTATGTGGTTCCTAAGGTGTCTCTACGACGCTCTGGTCCCTCTTTTAACTTAAGAATGTGGTCAAATTCACGGTTGATTTTCACAAGCAAAATCAAGTAATTCCAACAAATATCCAAGGAAACAGGAATTTCGCTTGAGGGCGAAAGGTTTTACAACAGGTTAGTTGCGTTGACCAACAGAAAGCGGTTTAAAAGTGACTTCAGTGTGAGTTCACATTGCTGTACTATTGACATAAACAATTAACCTTTTTGGCAGCAAAATTCTGCAGAAATTTCACTAGTAACTGTACTTTAATTCGATGTCCCATCCAGACTTCTTGTTTCAATTAGAAAACAGTGTTTGTCAAACCATTTCATGGGTGCTCCTGTGTCACACTAAAAGAGACCTGAGAGGATCTGTTGATAGCTGTGGACATACTCATAGTCTCTTATGCTTGATGACTCTCTCTCTCTTCTGCAACCCTATCTCTCTCATCCAAGGCCCACTCTTTCTTAGTCCTTCTCTCTCTCTCTCTCTCTCTCTCTCGTGACCTAGTTAGCAGGGGCTTGTCAGTCATACAGCTGTGTCATTCCTTTTTAAAAGCTTCAGGCTCTCTGTTCTGACCATCACACACACACAGCAGTGCCTGTCTAGAACTAACTCTTCATATTCACATTTCCAACTGGATGACTTCTTAATATATATTTTTTTTCAGAGAATATGTGCATGTGTTTGTCAATCCCAATGACTAATGGGATGACATTAGAATGTTCTACATGTACATGTGCATTTACATCTATTTATTTGGCAGACGATTTGTCTTTTTTCCACATTGACAATCTCCAATTTTTCATAACTGTCACGCACTGTTAAAGAAATATTTCAGTCACATTGTCAGGGCTGTCAGTCAACTACACTGTAACAACGTAACTTAACTATTACTAGCTAATTCCGCTTCTCTCTCGCCTTATTTAACAGCAGCAAAACTGGACATGACAGTCATAAAATTTTGTCATGCTTATTTGAGTTAAGAGAACTGATGGGGATGTTCTTTTAATTGTTATTCAAGCAATTTATGTATCGTGACCAACTCTCGTAGAGTGCCCTCTGGTGGACAAACTATACAACTCCAACACTCATGACATGGTTGAAGCGCGTTCCGTCCGTTTTCATTTTATTTTTGAAATATTCAATTATCGGCCATTATAACTGCCGATAACAATAGTTTGGAAAATGCCCAATATCGGCCGATAATATCGGTCTGGCTCTAAAATTTAGATTTTTTAGATAATGTTAAATGTATAGACATTTAGATTATACTCAGACGCACGACAGGGACTGCACAGGAAACAGCATTCACAGGTCCCACCCTAATCTGAAAGATCTGTGGATGCTACATCCATGCAGACAGCAAAGACTCACATATGCAAAACACAAACATTTAAGGAACGGACATGCATGAAATGTCCAAATAAGAACCTAGAGAGACAAACAGTAATTGACATCCAGAATTAGAAACTGCTGTGAGCTCATCGCTGTGGGTGTGACCCTTGAGATGTCCCTATCGGCGTCATCACAGCCCACCCTTGCTAAATGACTGCAGAGCTGCCTTATCCACACACATCTTTTACTTCTTTCAAATGGGTTTTAATTAAATCTTAAGGCAAAATTAAGACCACTATGTCTCATAACGCCCACCACAGAAGACTTCAGAGAAATGTAGGAGACGATGGTGTCTTGATTTTTCTGTGCTGCTTACACTCATTTCTTTGAATGTTACTTTTACGTGATTATTTCATGTAAATATTCTACAACTGGCTCTGCAGACAACCACAGGCCCCATAATCTTCTGCTATGGTGATTTTTAGGGTGTTGTTATGCAGTTGCTAGGATGTTATGGATACTTTTGTAAGTGTTCCCTAGATACGAAGAGCAAATCCCCCATAAGATGCAACAATAACTAACAAATGGATTCACACACAAAAAATCTTAAGAAAGAATAATAGAATAATTTGTCAATTATTTTCTTAAGAAGAAAAGTACTGAATGACTCAATCTTGAATATGTTTGTGAGGAAACAACTCAAAGGTAAGAGAGATCCCTGACACGACAGGCCCGACCAAGAACAATCTGCAAGAATCCCTTTGTATTGTGTGGTGTGGGAACGTTCTAGGACTTCATTTCCATTTTTAGTGAGACGATTCATGCACGCTGCATATTTATTTAATCAAAAGGAATCCCCCTGCTATATCCCCGCCCAACATGAACAAAGTGAGGGAGCGGAATAAAAAAGATTCTGCTGTCTCTCTTCCTGTGCCGTGCTTCCAGCATACATCTGTGAACGCAGCTGCAGGCACATTCACAAAATCATTGGCTGTGCCCAAATTCCCCTACTTAGAATGTACTGAATATGACTTGGGATGCATTTTCAAAAACGTACAATTTAGCATGAGGAACAAGGAACGCAGACACCCTCTATCTAATATGCACAATATTAGCCATGGTTAACCAACAGCCGTCTCTGTACGCTGCTGACCTGTCAATGAGAAAATGAGAGCGCCGGAATGGGGAAGACTGTGATGTACTATGAGATCTGTCTACAGCCATGGGCACATTCACCCAGAAACAGAATCAAAGGCCTGACAGACAAATATCATGTTTATTTATATCCTCCGTCTGAGTTAAGGCATCGACTTTGTATCTGCTTTCCTGAGGCTTGCTTTCTGTTATATCAGTCTCATTCACTGACAGTTTCCTGTTGATACAAAGCAGAGTCTTCCTATATTATTGGATGACAACGGGATAAATACTGTGATATGACTGCGGGTGTGTGTCAGAAGTATAGGGAGTATACTGAAGGATTGCATAAAAAATATATGTATATATAAATATATATATAAATTAGGGCTGTCAAACGATTAATCGCGATTAAGCGCATCCAAAATAAAAATTTGTGTTTACATAATATATGTGGGTGCACATTATATAATTATTTTATATATATAAATACACATACATGCTTGTATATATTTAAGAATATTCTTATGTATATACTGTATATAGATTTATATATAATTCATATTATATATATATATAGGAATATTTCTTCATTACAAAAAATAATGTCATTTTATTATTATTTTTTTTTAATTAATAAATTGATAATAACCAGCCATCTGTCTGCACCGTCTTGACTTTTAACGCTTTGCTTTAAACCTCGTGTGCTGACTCGTTTGGAACAAATTGCAAAAACTAGCCCGACAGATGCTCACTGACAGCCAGTCTCAGTTACAGTGATATTTCCAGGACATCCCCTAGGAAAGCCACCTTTCCAAAGTGCAATCAATATTTAAACTTCTCACTGAAGAATTTATTCATTTCTTCAAGATGGCAGAAGATGAATCGAAACGACTCCCTTATCTGAAGTAATACATTTGAATAAATCAATAACTACTGTCTGGACCACTGACACAAATGAAAATAAACCTAATCCCACTTGAACCTTTTAACCTGTACGCCACCTGTGCACCAGCAGGGGAATTACAATCAGTCTTGTAGAGGTGGTTTTTAAAGGTTACAGGTTGTAATAATAATGTGGGGGTCTGTAGTTAGAGGGGTGGTAGCAGCCGACTGGCGCGGTGGAGTACCTGTGCACTGATTACCCTGACGGCAGCTGTGGTGGGCTGCGGGCGCTTGGCGTTGGGTGCACGAGTTTAACAGCTGTGCCCGCTGTGGGTGGGCAGAAGTCCTGGCGATGAAGAGAGCCAGGCTGTAATTATCACAACACAGGGGCTCAAGGAGAAAGAAAGAGAGAGGGGGGAAAACAAAGAGAAACAGACAAGCACAGTAGCCAAAGATGTGAATGCTAACTACTATACACCGTGAGCAGGGCCCAAGCACCACCATTTTCAGCCCAAGGCACTTCTTTTTTTAACTCATATGCATCAACAGGAATATACAGAATAAATAACATACTAAAGAAAACATTCTACAATCAAATGTATTAATAAGCATAGCTGAAAAATACTGCACATGCACATTCAAAGTCAAATAAATGGTAATGAATATCAGAGAGCACAGCAGTATGGATTAGACTATGCTCGGCAATAAAATGTCATGTTACACCATTGAATAAAAACCTTGATATTGTCTCCATTTGAAAAGAAAATGTTGTCATTTAGTGAGTTTTTAAAAACATTAACTGATAATTATTTTGTTCACGTTATTAAGTCTTGTGGCTCCCCTTACTGCATGTATAATATATGGTATATAATAATATTTAGGCTATAACCACTACGAAGAGCTGTGCACGCTCAAAAGCCGGAATTTCAGGTGCACGAGGACCGCCTGCACATCATCTTCACCGCTACTAGAGCCGCCTGTGATTTGCCTATTCTGTTTGTCTCTCATTGAATGTTAACTAGAGACTTCTAGAGATGTGTCCTGTGTAGCGCTGCCTTTATGTTGAAGTGGTACAGCTGGTGAAAAAATTCAGCACAACACAAGCCTAATTTATGAGCGGCCCACCGGAATTCTCCAGATTCTCCCAAGTATTCATCGCAACTATCTGGAGTTAAGCCCCATGCTGTGATCAGGGACAGACCATGTATGAATTATTCAGGAAAAATCCCTGACTAATCAATCGTCGGGTGGTTGGTTAGTAGGTTAATAGATATCAACTATCAATACTAAATCTTTTTTTAGACAGTGAACATTACAAAATGAGTCTTGTATGTGTGTTGTGTGCTAAAATATTAAGCGCAAAGCCAAAATAATCTGTATTCCCACTGAATAAAATTCAAATTCGTTTTTTAATCTGATCTTTAAAGTTTTCTGTCCACACTGTTACTGTTGGGATATCTACATCAGTTGGTAAAGTAAGGATTTAATTGTCCACAATCTCCACATAGTACCAAAATATTTTTTTCTACAACTTCAGACTGGATTGTTTTGCCTGTCTGACTCAAATCACTTTAGTTTTTTGTAGTTGCAAAAGGAAAAAACAAACAAATATTTTTACAAACAATTGTCGTATGTAGGATTTATTTTGAGATTTTGCTGATGTATTAGTCTGGATGTTTTTATGTCAAGCATAGGTTTTGAAGCAAGAAGCACAACACATGTAGCCTGAAACTCAATTGAACTTTAATTATGAGGCGTGTCGTAACCGAACCAGGACAAAAAAAACCTCTGCACTCAATTGGATAGTCGGTAGACCTACCAACCAATCAGAGCAACGCATAAGTCAACTCCTTTGCATAGCGCAGTTTTCAAATACAGAACGTAGCCTACTTTATTTATTTTAGAAGTTAAATAACGAGTGTTACTTCTTTTACTTACTTCTTCATGAGTGCGACCAAAGGAGAAACCACAACGACCACAGGCTTTTCATTACGTCCTGTCTTCTTAGCGACCGTCAGAGCCAGCTGATAAGTTACACTTTTCCCGAATCATGTACGAAGGACAGCAAAAATATCTTTTCAATCGACAAATGCCTTGATTGCAGTTCTCTGTTTGTCTATTAAATTAATGCGCTGTCGATTTGTTTCACAACAGACGCGACAGCGGAATCTATACATCTCAATTCTCCAGCTGCAGTCATCTCTGAGGGAGACCAGTTAAGCGCTTTTTGATAACGTGATGATTACGTCTCTGTAGATCACCTGTCCATCATCGTATAAAGCCGTCCTGGCAATTTGATTGGCCCGAACGTTTTTTTGCCTGATCATAATTACTCCTCAATGGATTGAGTCCGAACTTCCCGACCAAAAAATGTTGTGGGTGGAGTTCGGACTGGCATCCAGGCTAGTCTGAATGTAGAATAAAACAGTTTTTCTAGTCCACTAATCTGCCAAGAGACTTATACAGCATTTTATGCTAATATTTATGTCTTTAGGTGTAGAATATCTTAAAAAATACACAATACACAGCTGTAGATTTGCACTGTGAAACAATATAGACTATATTAAAGTATATTTCTGCTCACGGGTGGTTATGTTTCGCTGATGGGAGACGCAGAGATTTTCGGCTTCTGGAGAGTTATCGAACACTTCCACCATCAGAAAAGCCATTCACTTAAGAGCCTGCTATCATCTTCCCTGGGGACCTCTCAACACACAAACTCACACTCACATACACACACACACACACAAACACGCACTGAAGTACAGCCATCTCTTGAAGAGCTTGTCTAATAGTGTCGCCCTGAGCTTGTGTGAGGAGTGTTTGACTGGCCATTAGAACAGGAAAGTGCAGAAGAGAAACACGAGACTTCAAACTTTTCAAATCACAATTCACATACTTCTGCTACACACTAAAAGTATGTACTTCACTGGTGATGCAAAATTGGATCCTCTAGACTAGAGTATGACAAGGTGCGAGCACTGGATCTGCAAAAGTCAAAAGTGAGCCATAATCTTTTCTTCTGTTGTATAACGGGTTAAGGGTAAAATTAGACCACTATGCACTATATAGGGCGAAAATGTGCAAATTCCCAGTGCATTTTAGGTTCCGCTATCTTTCCTCCATTCTTTTGCTTTTAACTGCGACACTTCTGTAGGCTATTACTTTATTGACTACTGAAAAAAAAGCACAATTAATAATTCTTACAAACTTGATCGTATGAAATCTCATTTATGTGAAAAGATCGATCATATTTGCAAAACTCTATCTGCAGCAACACATCTGCCAGGTAACGATTCTTCTAAGAATTACAGACTACAGATCTATAAAACAAGTCATTTTCATTCCATTTATATCTAATGATCTGAAGAAGAAATCTTATTGACCTCATACTTTTGAACAGAAGTGTAATATAGGCCTGAAATAAATAAATGCATGGCCTAAAACAGGCACAGAGATGCTAATGTAGACACACTAAATGCATGACCACACTCAGACAGAGAGAGAGAAGAGTATTGAAATATGAAATGTAATATGGTGAGGAAAAGGAGCGCATGGATTCCATTACCCATAATGCTGACAATAAATGAGAGGAAGACATTTTACTTCTAGAAAGCTTGACGTGTGAGAATTTTCAGATCTCAGGGGATGAAAGAGAGAGAGAGAGAGAACAAGACAGGGGGAGAAAGAGGGTTTTGAGGTTAAGAGGGGTCAGGTTGATATTGAAATGGATAGAGGAAGATATGGGGGGATGGGAGAGACATGGAGGAGTGTGAAGGAGAAAGAGCAAGAGGAAGGAGACTTTTGATTGTCGCACAAAGGGTACAGTTGAAAATTAGCTGAGCATGTGAGAGTACGAAGTGGAAGCTGAGCGAGGAGTTGAGTAATTTTGCCTAGAGCGAGAAGCGGGTTTTTTGAAAGCCAGAGCATCTCACTGCTAGATCACTCCGTTAGCACTTTAACAAATCAATTATGCAGCTTTTTTTGTTCTTAAAACATTATGTGAAATGTAGGCTACAGTGTGACCCAAACGCAAAGGTAAACTGAACACACTGGTTTTGATTTGATGCAAAAGAACTCCAGTAGCTCAACCGCTAGAGCATTGCATTAGCAATGTCAAGGTCATGGGTTCAATCCAGGAACATGTAAACTGATAAAATATATATTATGCCTTAGATTTAGTGCTTTTGACTTACACTTTATTATAGTGTCCTAGTTACATGCTACAGTACATATACTTATCATAGTAATTACAGTAAATTATGCATAATTACATGCAACTAAACCCTCAAACAAACCAAAGTCCTACCCTAACTAGGGATGTGACGGTGAGGAAATTTTCTCACCGGTTAATCGACGTGTGACAATGCTAATTAAATCGCTAATTTAAAGGCAAACATAAAAAGTGCATGTATTCAAGGGCATACATAACTGTTTTGTTATTGTGCCCTGAATATTTGCTAGTTTGAAACCGAAACTAACCGATAGTCATGATCAAAGTCCAGATAGTGACCTGGACACTGTTCTGGAAGAGGAACGGCTCATAATCCCTCTGGTCACTGTGTCACTTCGATCTGTCATTCCCAAGATGAATTGGTGCTTTATTTGGATGCAAAATGAGGGCCTCACCATCCTAATAAGTGATTGTGTTGTAAGACCAGGTGTTTCAGTTTCATTGTCCAACCCCTGTATGTGGAGATTTGCCTATTTTTCAGGGGTGCTTTTCAAAAACAAGATTTAAGGAGAAAACAATGGTGTTTGAGACTTACTGTATGTCATGTCCATGTACTAAACTCTTGTTATTTAACTGTGCCAAAATAAATCCAATTTCACATTCTAGGGCATCTTTAAGAAAACAAAACCACACACTTTGGGCAGGGCTTCGAGCCAGTTTTCACTTCATAGTTCATATGCGAGCCGGGCCTCTCTCTTTTTTGGGGTTATCCTTCTTTTTATATTTTTAGACATTAATTTTAAAATGTATATGAAGTTGACGTCGATGAAACAAACATAAAAAGCCATTTCATAACCTCATAACTTTTGGAACCTGCCAAAAAATGGTTAACTAGTAAATTGTATTTGATTATTATCATTATTTAGCCATAAGTCACGTAAAGAGAAATGGGGCTTTTATTTTGAAAAATACATTTAATTTGCGGGAAACCGGAAGTAGCGCGTTATAGTACTTCCGTTGAATTACACTAATTAGATGGCGTGCTGCTTCGGGTTCTCCCTCGAGTTGAAAAGAAAAACTGATAAGAAAAGGTATGAAAACCTGTCTGTTTTGATGACAGTTAAATATGACTTAGTTCGTTATGTAAACGATTGAATACTTTGTTTTAGAAGTTGGAGAGCCATTCAGAAAATTGTTCTTATCTGTCCAGGCTTCTCATCTTGAAAATCCTCTTGGTAAGCTAATGTTTGTAATGATTATGTATGGAAAAAACCACGAGGTGGCTATGCTAGCTCCCCCAAGGAGAGATTATTCAAATATTTTCTGATGAATTGAAGGGATACAACATGATAACATACATTTATTTCATGATTTAAGGAGAAATGTTATCTAGTTGATGTGCATAACCAAAAAAAATATGCTTTTGTAACATTTTACTTTGTGATAGATATGTGACTAAAGGTTAAGTTAAATACAGAAAAAAACCTTTAAAACGTCATTTAAAGTGGTAAAATAGGCAAACACTGTGATTCAGATGGTTTTCAATTAAAAAATGCATTTCAATAACTTTGATTCAAAATTTATAAAATCTTATGTAAAAGGGGATGAACAGCAGAGAGAAAATGTTCATTAGCTTCTTTCATTTCATTGTAATGACATAAGGTTATTCATTTGAATAATGTTGTGATATCTTTGAACAGTTGTACAACAAGAACTATTTTGGACTGAACCTGTTCTATATTCAGGTCAGGTCTTTTTATGAGGCGAGCAGAAGTTCCAGATGATCCAGCCTGGAATCATACCGAGTGAACCGTTGATCTATAGATGGCGAGCCTTCCCAATGAGCCGTGAACCCCGACCACAGCATTTCGGAAGCCTGTGGTAGGATTGTGTCAGTTTACCAAACTGGTACCAACAAGATTGTTCCTTTTGACTACTTACCTTTGACTTTGACTATTCCCCATTGACTAACTGACTTGAACTCTGGGATTCAAAAGGACGACTTCCAAGGAACATATTCAAAAAGGACAATTTATTTTATTTTGTTCTGGATTTATTTTGGGCCCATAGCTAGTGCGCACATAATTGTTGTGAAGTGTTGAAATATTTTGTTGAACTAAGTTTACACATTTCAAAACGTTACCCTGGTGTGTTACTTGGTTATTACTGTACTTATCAGCTCCTACGAACCTATGGTGTACATACTATGAAGTGGGTTACACTTTTATAATTACACTGACAAATGACTGAAATAACAGTCTCGCAAATGTACGCGCACACACAGGAAAAGTTTCCCGTCAACGGTGCAACCCACGATTCATCTCATGTGCAAATAATGGAGAATATTAAGAGAAAAATCGCAGATAGTCAACGGTAAAAAGCACAAGAGGAAAGGCAAACTTCATCGTGACAACCTTAAATGACTAGCCAACTGGTTATGCACATTATGTACAATTTGCAAGGCTGTGCTAAGCTATGATAGTAAGAAGACGGGATCATCTCATTTACAAAGATATTTTGAGCATGGTGGATCTAACTGTAGTGAACCAACCAGCGCCAGCAGCAGCAAACAAAGGAGTGTGAGTGATTTCCTTGCCAAACCAACTCCTTCTAGAGTGAATCACTGATCACAGATAAATCAACATGACATCATGACTTTTGCGTAAACATACACGCCACTTTCGAGTCAAGTGGCGTGTTATCTCTACGCATTTT
>JAOTRC010000031.1:13657583-13668630 GCA_027497675.1 Cyprinella lutrensis
ATAATATAATTAATATAATCATATCATATTTTAAAATAAGTTGTACCAGAGTAGTAGTCATCACACCGAGGCAAAATTGTGTCGTTGAGGGGGAAAATTTATGTTGGTGCACAAGTCACATTTTCTTATTATATTTAAAAACAATGTAACTCATGCTAGAATGGACAGTTGGGAAGGTTGCATGAAGCAGTAAGCAGTTTTTGTTTTGTTTTGTTTTGTTTTTAATAGTACTCTATTTTGCTTGCTTGACGTTAATAGCATTGTATAAGTCGCAGAACATTACAGATAATATTAAAAAATTGACTTCTAGAAAACAGGGTACAATATAATAGGCTTTTCTCACAGTCATTGTGCCGTCACATCCTACTCTGATTAGAAGCGTAGTAGAATTTTCTCCTGCATTATTGTCAATGGACAGAGGGCAAATTTTGACAACAAAACTGAACTTGGTTGAACTTGACAAAAAACATAAATATTTCAAACAGTATATTTAGCCTTACATGTTAAATCTTCTATTTTTAATGAGCAGCATTATGTAAGCGAGGATAATTGTCAGCAACGGTGTCGTCCCAGTCATGAAGGAATACTACGGGAGGAATATTTTATTTTTAATGTAATTGTTTTTATTGTTGCAGCATATTTATTATGATTTACCTTAAATCATGTCT
The DNA here is from genome assembly GCA_027497675.1 of Cyprinella lutrensis. Taxonomy (NCBI): domain Eukaryota; kingdom Metazoa; phylum Chordata; class Actinopteri; order Cypriniformes; family Leuciscidae; genus Cyprinella; species Cyprinella lutrensis. Next base: position 13,658,252 of record JAOTRC010000031.1, read on the forward strand.
ACAATATAATGCTGTCCAATCTTTGCACTCAAACCCAGAGGATATGACATGCTTAAGATGATCAAACCAGTCATTTTGAAATAATGGTTGGAAATATTCCTATATTTGAACAACTTCAGTTTGATCTAATAATTGAAATGATTAAAATGATTCTGAAAGTGAAGTAAGTGCAAGGAAACAATGTGTACATAGTTTAATTTGTAGAGTATTTACTCGTAATTCACATTTTATGGGATGGATATATAATCTAATTCTCTAATTCGTATGCTTTTTACATAATGTGATATGGGCTCACACATTGTACTCTAGTTTAAAGGGGTGGTTGATTTCAATTTCACTTTTTTCATTTTAAATAGTGTGTAATATTGCTGTTGGTGCATGAATATCTGTAAAGTTACAGCGCTGAAAGTTCAACATAAACAGAGATATTGTCTTTTAAAAATCAGGAAGGTTAATGCCTACAAAAACTACTCGAATGGGACGACAAAGAGATAGTTCCCGGGTTTTTTACATAACTAACCCAAAAATTTATATCAACCATGCCTCCGAAATATGCAAAAAGGGGGCATGCCATATTTCTGCAGCTTTGTCGAAGAGGAAGACTTATAGTGTATAACTCACGCACTGTATAACGCAGCTGTCAGGTCTTCTGTGTTCAAGAAAAAAAACAGTAAATCACCCCTTTAAATCATGAAATATGCATTGGAATAACATGACATCATTTTTCTTTGGTATATCATACCTGATTAATGATTGTAAACTGTGGATAGTGTGTTTAGATGAATAAATCAGTATAAACATCAGTAAAAATCACAATCCCTGCTATGGGCACAGCCATTGATACAGGCTGCAGAGGAAGTTATTTTAAGTTATTTAAAGCTTCAGCTTTTCAAACGTGGAAGTGTGATAAAGACCTATAATTTACTTCACCAAATGGAACTGCAAAATTAAATTACCGTTTTCAACAGTCATTAATTTATGATCCAAACACAATTTTCCATCTCTATACACATTTAATCATACAAAAAGATATTTCATTGCATTGAAATTCGTTATCAGCAGACTAGGGCCTCTAACTTGTCATGTTTGCAGATAGTAGACTTACATGTCCATCCTAAGCTTACACTTCACTGGCAATGGGCCCTGTAGACACTAAGCGAACAGGGCTGTTAGCCAGAGTCCCACCATCTCCCAGCTAGCAGCTAACTGCTAACTTTAGACCCACGAACGCTCTGGGCTGCGGCCAGCTCTCCTGTCTTTAATCAAGCATGCAATGGAGAGCCCTGAAGCTGCCTGGAAAAAAGTGGGAGTTTTTCCCCTGCTGCTGTAGATAAAGAGACAATTCAAAAGACATTATTGTGCAAGGGTCTGTCACGAGTTACACCACGTCAAAATTTTCTCATAAACCACCGCTGGGTTTTAAAATGCTCGGCAAATGTCACTTAGATAACAGATGACTGCAGCATGCTTAAGAACTTAAAATATTATTAAGACCGTATTGCATTGACACAATAAGAACAACTCAAGATTTAAACAAAGAGCATTGTTTCAACAAGCAACTTTTTAAGTATAATTAAATGACTCAGTCGCACCCTTTTGAACAAAGAACACAAACTATAAAATAAATTAAAAAAAAGATAAATAAATATTAGGCTATGTTATAATGTGTTATAAGTACTGATATTATAATAATATATTTTAATGTTGTTTGTATTATTTTAATGTTATTTATATACTATTATAGTATTTCATAACTTTCAAAGTACTTTTAGTACTTTGAATTACTTAAACTTGGCATTTCTAACTGTGGGTTGAAGCGTGTTACTATTTCCAAGGGTCAGCATTCGCCCCTAAAAAGTGATCAGGCGGATCAAACCGTAAGTCACAGTGAATTGAAACTTTAATGAGTTTGTAGTACCCACCTCATCTACAACATCACCAAGGCTCAACCCAATCGGTCTGATGGTGGCGCTACAGCGATCAAAAGAACGTACTAACTCATCATGACTCCTAAACCGTTCATCGCGGGCTCAAGTGTCTTATTTCATTGGAATCCGTGGCTCAATGTGGACCGAACTCATGACAGCATATTTTGGCAAACTAGTCCTTGGTTCTTCTTCTGATCGGAACCAGACCGGTGCAGAAAGATTCTCTGGAGTCTGATTTTCACTAATTATCAGTAAAAAAATCTATTTAAAAAAAATCTATCAAATCTACTGTCAATCGTATCGTTCGTTAAATATTGGAGATTTCAAAAACCTATGGCGCTTTTCCACTGCTGGGATGGCTCGGTACGACTCAGTACGGTTTGGCTCAGCTCAACACGGCACAGCTCGGTTCGCTTTAGCTCGGTTGCTTTTCCACTGCGGTTAGTGCCGCTTTAAAGTGGGTGGGATTATAGACCGTTCGACAACAGCGGTGGCTGTTACTGGCTATTTAAATCTAGTGGTTTTGGTTTCTCTTGTTGATGTCTATTGATTGCAAATACAATGATGCTGATAGTGACGATTCTGTCTGACCAATCAGTGATCTGGAGTGTTTCACATCACATTTTAGTACCGGTACGGTACACTTGCAACCTCAATAGACCTGGGACCATTTAAAGCGAGCCGTACCGTACCGTACAGTGGAAAAGCGCCACAAGTGAGCCGTACCAAGCCGTACTGCGCCATGCAGTGGAAAAGCGCCAAACCGTGCCGTACCGAACCGTACCGTACCATGCAGTGGTAAAGCGCCACTACAATTCACAAACTAGTCCTAGGTTTTTGGCTCTACCTCGATAACCACTAAAAAACTTTAAACATATATTTTCTTAGTAATTTCCTGCTTTGGCCATAAACGTTCTTTTTCATCATTGATCTATATGGTTACAGGCTTGCTAAATTCAACATAATACCTTTTTACGCATGTACTTAAAGGCCTTAAGGTGCTTGAACCCCGTTAATTGCTCCTTGCAGCTATATTTAAAATTTTTTGTTTAAAGTTTTTCATCTAATATTTATATTTTAGCTTTATTTTAATTAACAGAAATCATTTTAATAGTTCAAGTTTGTTAATAATAACAACAACACTGACTAGAATAGAAAAACAATAATAAAGTGTGTTTTTTTGAAATATTTAAGTGTGCCGTAAATGTGAGATGAGTCAAAGTCAAAAAAGAGCCTCGCATCATTGTGATTGTTTTATTATCCTGTCAATTATATAATGTCCATCTATAATGTTCGCAACTGCTCATAAAATGGTGCAGTTGATTAAATGGTGCAAAGTGGTTAAACTGGTGGAAATGGATAGGCTTATTAAAGAGTTAACAACTCATCTTTTCGGAAATCAACACTTTCTGTTCTCTAGGTAGTTATCGATTTCCCAATAACAAATAATCACCACCACTCCTTACACCTGGCCTTTAGAGCTTTTTGTTCAGGTAAACATTTTTCTATATATCTTTAAAATAAGTGTACACAAGACATTCTTAAACAAGGGAAAAATCAAAAGCAAAAGTCAAAGCTTTTTCCAGATGTTTCAAGAGTACTGCAGGAATATCCAGATAAAATGGAGAGAAGTGAGTGAGGTGAGAGACAAAGGAACTGGAATAGAAGTAACGTCTTAATGCCATATGCCAATCAATAAATTATTCATGTGGGACAGAGTCTGGGACTCCCTCTCAATCACTGCACTAACACTCACACACACACACACACACTCCCACACACACATACCTGCACTTATCTGGCTACAATGAGGGGAAAAAGACCTAGATTTATTTTCACACAACACAGACACACTGAGTCACAGTCAAAGAATGACGTCAGAGACTGGATGTGCCAGCTTACAAACCGCCTCTTACGTCACTATTACACATGATCAGTGAGCACAACCAATGCTGACCCTGACCATTAAACATATCTCGTTCTTGTTTTTTTAGTCAGCTGGCATTTTGCAACCTAACATCTCAGCATATTACAGCAGTTGTTGCTCCCAAGAGACTTTCAATATGGAATAGAATAGAAGCAAACACAGAATGTTCCCCTAACGTTCCCCTAACGTTCAAGTATGGTTCCTATTTGGTTATTTTTTTGGGAACCAAATAAGAATATTCTGGGACTGTTCCTTTTAGGTTATTTTTAGGTTTAATTTTATAACCTAATGAGAACGTTCTGGGAACATTCCCTGTAGGTTTTTTGAAGGTTCTCCTAAAAGGAATGTTTCCAGATTTACGTTAAGAAAACTTTCATGGCGAACCAATAGGGAACGTTCTGGGAACCAAAAACTAAACACACGAGAGTTAGTTGACATGTAACCATTACTTCTAGTCAACAGAATGTTTAAAGGGAACCATCCAAATAAAGTGTTACCGGAAGCAGCAGGAAAAAAAGAAAGAATGACGCAGCAGGATTGGAAGAGGGGAAAAGAAAAGCCATTACAGCATCTTAAGAGAAGAAGACTCACATCTATATTTCATAACCCAAAACAGCCCCTAACATCAGACATCAGCAGTGAGGCTGGCTCCACTTCAAAACTTGATCCACAGTTCAACTTCTGCCTACAAGATACACATTGGTTTGATATTCAATAAACATAAAAGAACAATAGAATGCAAATGACCCTTTTGGGCATTGATTGCTTCATGATATTTTACTTCTGATCCAACAAGCACAGTGGCAAGGCCAATGTTGGGACCTCCGAGAGGAATTACACAACATTTTGGTTAAATAAAGGTGCTTAAATCCATTTTGTAGATTTCTGCCATAACATATTTTGCTGATCAAGCCCTTCATGATTAGTTAATGAGCAAACAGAGTCAAATAATCCAATAATGGACTGTACCAAGTTGCAAGTGGGGGATTTGTAAACAGTGGTGGCCCAAGCATGTGGGCTGGACTGAATAAATGAACAAAGGAATGTGGATTATTGACTGCTAACACAATCACTGCTCACATTTTAACAAAAGGTCAAGGGCACAGAATATTTAAAGGATATTTGGCATATCCTGCACTGAAATGTAATGCAGATGGGCACGAACCCAAGACTTCTCAATGAGTGTGAGAGTGCTATACACTGTATTTTAAACCCACATTTCAATCAGAGTATTGAGTGGAGAGCAAGGCAATGCCCAGCGTAAAAGCCCCAATGATGACAACAAGAGCGATCATATTCCACACACACTGTCTTGAATGAATGGATGGCTGAGTGGGGAGGGAGAAAGAATGAGAGGTACAGCGTGATAAGTAAAGGGAGGGCTGACGTGAGTAAATTCAATGAAATCTGTAGATTTTTGTGGTGATACAAGAATGTACTGCATATAACATATACGTATATCCAACCACACAAATAATGATATAATGTCAATGCGTTCATGTTTGCGCAAATCATTTCTCAGGAGACTGCTTTATAAACGAGGGTCAGTTTTGCTGCTCCTGAAAAAAGAATCAGTGGCAACCATTTATGTTCCTTCTGCACCTCCAGAAGAAGTAAGGAAAACGTTTAATTAACCTTTATATTAATATCTTTGAAAATCGCGAAAAAAAAAGTTTTTCATGACCATTAGTTGTAACGTCAATCTGTCAACGAACTATATACGTCAGTAAACACACAGCGTTTGCATCTCACTGCTCTACCCTGCCAGTACATACAAAAATAGATCACAGTGACATTACACCCACAGAAAAAGAGGGGCGGAGTTAGCGAAGCTCATTATCATTTAAAGGCATAGGCGCTGCAACGGCACGCTGAAAACAGCTGTTTTCGACAATGTGATAGTGTTTTCTTATAATACTAATGAGAATTTTTATTATAAAGTTTTCATTTAGACCCTAAACATTCATATTAACTTTGACCCCTTTAAAATGTCTTAGTATTTGGTGTGTGCTTATAGCTTTACAGCATGAACTGCACAAGTTTATTTGAAAATGCTATTTTAAACAATTCTTATTTATTTTACGCCATTACATTCATTTATTAAATATAACTATAGTACTGGGCAACGATTATTCGCGATTAATCGCATCCAAAATAAAAGTTATATATGTGTATAATTATTTTGTAAACACACACACATGCACGTATATATTTAACGAAAATGTGAATGATTATTTTGCATTTATAAATGCACACACATGCATGTATACATTTAAGAATATTTTTTATTTATATATAAAATATTTAGATTTATGCATAATATAAATTATGTACAAATATATATACAGTATATATATATATATATACACATGCAAATATTTCTTAAATATATACAAAATAATTATCCACAGTACACAGTGTCATGTAAACACAAACTTTTATTTTGGATGCGATTAATCGCGATTAATTCCGAGCAAGCTCTTGGTTTGATCTGTAAATATTAGTCACAAACCACTCAACAATCTTCCACAAAAGAGGGTTTTTTTGAGAAATAGTTGTTTTCTTTAGTTTTAATCATCATTTTTCTGTAGTGAGTGAAGACATGTACAGTAAAACAATCAAATAAACTCAATTACAGAATCTCTCAGGAAATAGATCACGTGAGCTCCAGTGCTCAAGTCACTACACAATTGCATAAAGTTACATTTTCCTCAATTTTGTTGTATCACGTGGTCGTACAACAGCACTAATATAAAGTATAATTTAAAAGACTTAAATATTTTTTTTTAAATCCCAGGTTTTCAACAGTATTTAAGGCTAGTGATCCTAAACGTTTCTCATGTACTTAATGTTTTTGATTATTTCAAAATTTAAATTTGGTTTCGAATGCAAGTCTCAGACTGGACTCCACTGCATTTTACACTAACATAACCTTTAATCAACACACACATATTCAGTCAGTGGTGTGAAAAAGATCTATTCCACCACACACACCCCAGCCAAGGTCATATAAACTAGCAGTACATTTGATAAAATACAGCAAAAAATGGCTGAGGTAGACTTTACACACCAGCACAACCAACAGGGTCAGTGGGACACAGAGAGCGTCTATTCTCAGCCCGTCTGTCTACAGTACAGACCATTAGAGGCCATGATTCTCCATCCCAGTTGCTTCCACGTTAAATGTTTAGTGTCCACAAACATGAACACATTACAAGTTTGAAAGCAGATAGTGCTGTGTGATTGGCTCTATATCCATCATTTCTTTTACTTGAACTTAGTCATATTCTGACGGTTATAAGATATTTTATACTTTTTAAAAAATCCACTGAACAGTCACACGTCCTTTAACAGACATAATGTGATGCCACCATAATTTCAGCACAGTTGACAGTAAATAAATTGTGTAATATCACAATTAAACATGTTGATTAATCCATCCCATTTCAATAAAAGCTTCATGCTGTAACAATTCAAACATTCTTTGAGTGCACAGCCAAGCATTTGTAGCCTACATTAGAGAGCATCACGTTCACATTCACTCAGTCCAGCAGCATGTGAATAAGGTCCATTACAGTCGGACCACAGGCGAGCGGGAGATGCAAGAACAATTCCCATGACATTCCCAGTACACCTTGCAAGCCGGCATGTTATAATGATCTCATCTCTTTCAAAACAGCCTTTTCCGCTGCTGTGACTCTAATTGGAAAGAATCCTCAACCATTGTCTCAAGCGCATTACATCATGCCTGTCTTTGCCTCTCTCCCTCCCTCCTTTTCTTTTCTCTCTGTCAGTGTCTTCCATTGATCTATACAGCTTTCCCCTCTATGAGATATGAAAGATTATCATCAGTTCAACAGAACATACTTGCATTCATTCACTAATTCATTCATGCATTCATTCATTCATTCATTGATCTCAGATACTACAGCAAAACCTCTCACATCTGTTGGAAGTTTCCTCTCACTACACGGGCATTTCCAAATCACCTTGAGAATGGTGCACGAAGAATATTGCATGTACACATAAGTCAGACACAATGACTGTCGCGTTGTAGTGTGCATGCTGTCTTATACTCACTGTTCACTATATGCAATATCAATGACAGCTGCAATCTAAGCGCGAGCGCACAGCTGCTCCAATCATCCGATTCACTACAAGGAAGCTTCGCTGGCCAAAATCAGCACTGGTCCGAAGAAACCCGCAAGAATATCCACCGCTGGCATTCTCAGAAACCTGATACTGTCCCGTATATCGATGTCATTTTGATTTCCAGATATGCCCATTAGTAATAAAATGGCACGTTAGGATTCAGCGGCGAGAGCAGCGGTGGTTGGTAGAGACCATTGTTCAAGAAGAGCGGGGGAGTTCGCTTCTGTCTTAAAGTTGCAGCTTTTCAACAAATAGTATCTCCGTTCGTTTCCACATTTACTTAAGCACAATGTTTTGTGTGTTACTTAACATTTAGGACCACTTAAAATATTTAGAAAACGTCGTCTTAATTATGTTAGGATAATCAACGAGGAGATAAGGCCATAAGGAAATGACAGTTAAACATAAAATACCTGCAAACACTGCAAAAGTGAATGTTACTCTGCGTGTTTGCAACAATAGGCTACTGTAGGACCAAAACTTAAAACCACAGAACCAAATGTAAAGATTGTCGATAACAAATGAGAAATGTCGTTCAGTGACTCTTACTGCAGATTACATCGTTAAATCAGTAGGTGGCGATAAGCGATCACTGTTTATAATGAGTCATTTTTAATCGTTCGACGATTCATCAAACTAGCATCATGCTAATGTTTTTATAAATGTTATAAAATCTTTAAATCATTCTCTAATGGCGGATAAATATAAGACTTACATGTATAGTACAAAAATTAGCTATTTAAGAGCTGCACCCAACATTGGTCAAAAGTTTGTAAACATTAGTTTTAATGTTTTTGAAAAAAATAAAAAAATATTATTGAATTTTCACGTCATTACTCCAGTCTGCAGTCATATGATCCTTCCAAAATCATTCTAATATGCTGATTTATTGTCAATGTTGGAAACATTGCTGCTTAATATTTTTTTAAAATAACCTTATATTTTTTTAATTAAAGTTAAAAAGAGCATTTATTCAAAATAGAAATCTTTTAACAATGTAAATCTTTTTTTGTCATTTTACCATATTCTTGCTGAAAAAAGTATTAATTTTATTTATTTTTTTTATTAATAAATTATTGACCCCAAACTTTTGAATAGGAGTGTATATTGTTACAAAAGGTTTTAATTTTTGAATAGACAAAAAAAAAAAAAAAAAAAAAAAAAACACTTAGGAAGATTGTTGAGTGATTTGACTAAAATCCACAGCTGAGAACAAGAACTGGCATTTACGCCTTTGCACTGAGTATGGGAAACATAAAACCAATAAAAATATACCAAATAAATAAATAAATAAATAAAAATATAACAAAATATGGAACAAATGTACTGACTGTTTCTCACATTATTAGTCACTGTGATTTAAAACAAATGACATTTAGTTGCATATTGTAAAAAATCTATATTTTTCAATGTTTAAAAAAACTCCAAATGTTATAAGTTCTCCGTATAGCATTAAACTGCCTTAATCATTTTTGTCCACTTTGCATAAAATGGCATTTGCAGAAATGTATAAGCACACAGTCTCTTGATCAAATGTGGCTCCAGGGAGCACTACACCACAGATCATAAAGCACCACAGAGTAATGAACAATTAAGCAAAATATGTTAAGTACGGAGTGACTACAGAAGGAAACAGACCTGGTGCAGCTAGAATGTCCCTCCTTTTTTGGACAGATGTTAGAGACTTCAGAGATGGAGTGTGTGCAGTGTCACTCCCGACGGGAAGACCTTAGGCTGGCGGACATGTCGCTGTCCATGGTGCTGCTCCAGTGAGGAGCCAAGCACTGCTGTGCACGCTCATAACACCGAGCTGAGCCTAAATAAGAGCCGATAAACAAACATTAACCTGGGCATTTCAGTCATGTTTAAAATAAAAACAAGTTTATCCTTTCCTAGTTTAATATGCCAAAACAACTAAAAGCCAATCAGAAGTAGATTTCTCAAAGAGTGTAAACACCGTGTTTACATGGACTCTAAGAATCCGATTGTAATCGAACTAGTAGCAAAGTGTTTTTTTTTGTTTGTTTTTTTTTTTTGCAGTGAAAATTGGCTGATCTAACCTAAGCGAGCAGGATCTTGGATAATGGTAACCAATTGTCGAATAAGGATCTTGAATAATGATAACCAATAGTCAAAAAGCTTTTTTTATGGGTATTAATATCCCATTGCGCAAACATGTCACATTAAGGGAAGTAAAATGGGTTCTGAAAGCCATGTTTACTTCAAATGTTCCCTATAGGAACCAAGTGATTGTGCTTGTGATGAGCTGAACTCTTGTGGCAAGGGATGAACTCCCTTGAGAGAGAGAGAGAGAGAGAGAGAGAGAGAGAGAGAGAGAGAGAGAGAGAGAGAGAGAGAGAGAGAGAGAGAGA
>JAOTRC010000031.1:13668730-13679332 GCA_027497675.1 Cyprinella lutrensis
TTTTTTTCCTACTATGGAAGTCAATGAGACCAGAAACGGTCTGGTTACTGATATTCTTCTAAATATCAGAAAATCGAAATATTTGAAAAACGGTAAAACCCATCTGGTTAAATGAGCCTATTTCCAAAAAAAGTGTCTCTTAAAGACTAATTTAGTAGAGCATATTGATGACAAACTAATAATATTTTTAGTTTTAGCATAGCTCAGATTAGAATCTGATGGGAATATTGATAACACTTTAGTTTAGGGAACACTGTTAACTAGCTGCTTATTAGCATGTATATTACTAGCATATTGGCTAGCGCTTCTGAAAAAGGGGGCAGGCACTGTTGCACTTTATTGGGTAGGGTTAAAGGGATAGTTCACCTAAAAATGAAAATTGAAAATGAAAATCATTTACTCACCCTCATGTTGTTCCAAACCTGTATGAATTTATTTCTTCTTCTGCTGAACATTAAAGAAGATATTCTGAAGAATGTCGTTAACCAAACAGTTGATGCAGCCCCATTGACTTCCATAGCATGGGGAAAATGCAAAAGGCTCAGCAAAGTCTCTATTTGTTCTCTGTTTGATCTCTTCGCTCTCTGTGGGAAACAATGAGGAGACAGAAAAGATGGCCTCTCTGATTTGTCTTGGCCATGGGCTGGTTCTTTAAAAGAGGAAACATCTCAGAAGGGAGTAATTGTATGCTAACGAACACAGTCAGGCAAATTGAGGAGCTGAAAGAAAATGTGAAAGAGAAAAGAGACATTTGTACATTGAGCTTAGCCTAAGATCGCTGATGGTAACCATGGAAATAATTATAGAGCAGACTGACTGCTAGAGAGAAAAGAAAAATGAAAGAGAGAGGGGAGGAATTAGAAGAGGGAGAGAAAGAAGAGTGCATCTTTGGATCGTAAATCTTGGTTTCTAAGTTTTAATAAAACTCGGGGAAAGGCAGACGGATTTTAAATAGTCTCTGATCACGTATAGTGTTCTTTTTATTAAATGTGCTTATGGTCAGGCTCTTGAATGAGGGATATACGTACATTAGCCATGTCTTGAGGTTGTTCTTGAGGTGGATATCCAATCATCAGGAGGGATGATGTGTGTGTCAGCCGTCTTTGTGAGCATTAAGACGCCTCTCCGCTGGAAATGTGTCCAGCTCGGCCTTGTCTCAATGGTTCAACTTTAGTGCTTGCAGGCTGGGTTTGGGCTTGCAGTCGTCATGGAAACTCACATCTCTATAACACGCTGATCATTCACACAGCACTTTGTCTGAAAATGACCATTCTTGATTAAAACACTCTTTTTTATTTATTTTTGATGCAATGTGGGTGTGATTTGTTAAATGACAAGTTCGGTATTTTGCACTTAAAGCCCTGTTTTAAAGGGATACTCCACCGTTTTTTTATATTAATGTTATTCCCTTAACTAAGACGAGTTGATACATACCTCTCTCGTCTCAGTGCGTACACTCAATCGCTCTGGCCCGCGAGACACTTTGATAGCACTTAACTAGCCCAGTTTATTCTAAATGGGCCAAGCAGAGAAGCGACCAAACACCTCCACGTTTTCCCTGTTTAAATACAGTTACACGAGTAATGTAACTCAGAACTTAGCCTGGGTTCTTCCAAGGTTTTTTCTCCATCCAATCTGATGGAGTTTTGGTTCCTTGCCTCTGTCGCCTTGCTTTTGGCTTGCTTTTGGCTTGCTTAGTTGGGATTATTTAGGATTATTTAATATTTAATATTTAACAATATTATCGATCTGTGTTGTACTACTTTCATGTTATCACTGTGAAGCTGCTTTGATACAATCTGTATTGTGAAAAGCGCTATACAAATAAATGTGACTTGACTTGACTTGTAACTCGACCTAGGATGGTGACACAAAATAAAACTGGAAACTCGTGAAACTCGTAAACTAACATTCAAAAGTTTGGGATCTGTACAATTTTTTTTCTTGAAAGAAATTAATACTTTTATTTGGCAAGGGTGCATTAAATTGCTCAAAATTGCACAGTAAAGACAACCATAATGTCACAATAGATTTACATTTCAGTATTGTTTTTTTTTTCAATTTCTATTCATCAAAGAATCTTGAAACAATATAACACGATTTCCACAAAAATATTAAGCTTTCAACATTGATCATATTAAGAAATGTTTCTTAAGCAGTAAATCAGCATATTAGAATGATTTCTGAAGGATCACGTGACACTGAAGACTGGAGTAATGATGCTGAAAATTCAGCTTTGACATCAGGAATAAAATTACATTTTTACATAATTAGAAAACAGTTGTAAACAATCTGTGAAAGGCTCGCTCTATAAACGCAATACGTTAAAAAAGTGTCACAATGAGATGACATTAATCGGCTCACCCTTCAACCATCGAACATTAAAAGAAAATTTAAAAGTGTAAAAGCATCAACAAGGTCTACTTTCAACAGACCAAATAACGCCAAAAGCGTGAATCTTTGGTTAATCATAGTCTAATATATCTCTTTAGTATGTGACTTATGTTATCTTAATCAAAAATGTTAATTAACATCAGCATTACGTGATATTATTTTAAAGTAATTTCCGTCATTTTGATAGGTTATAAATTACATTTACCTGTGAAAACAAACCTGGAAAGAGACGATTCTTCGTGCATTAAAGTGAATTATTAATGGAATATATCGTAAATTAAATTCAGGAGAACAGACCACAAATGTGCAGTATATTTCCTTTTTCATAATTTTACAGCGGATTGCAAAGCGACTGAAAAGAGCTCTTACCATAGATATTCTTGTTATAATGCCATGTACCACGGCTATAATGATTGATTGATAAATCATGAAGGACAATTGACAGCTCATCCAGTCAAACTGACTGGTTATTTGCAACCTTATGAGTTGCATATATTAGTTTTAGCCTTTTTGAATGGAAGTTCCCCAAACCAGAAGTGCCGCCCATCATTTAAAACGCAGTAAGGTCGTCAGGAATGAGGTGGATAGCATCACATAGATGCTGCAGATCCAAGATGTGAATTTCCTGTTCCACCACATCCAAACGTGCTTTACTGGATAGAGATCTCGTGACTGTGGAGGACATTTGAGTTTAGTGAACTCATTGTGAAGTTCAAGGAAGATGATTTGAGCCTTGTGAGCTCCCTGATGTAAGTAGCCATCAGAAGATGGTACACTATAAAGGGATGGACATGGTCAGTATCAGTAACAATACTTAGGTAGGCTGTGGCACTGAAAAGATGCTCAGCTGGTACGAAGGGGCTCAAATCCATCACACCACCAGCAGCAGCCTGAACCAATGGTCATAACTTGTTTAAGTCAGTTACATAAAAAGGTAGATTGGTCTTTAAATCAGAAAAGTAAGTCTGATTGGGTGTAATTAGCTTCAAGTTGGTCAAACTAGTTCTTAATTAACAGTCCTAAGTTTGCGACTGTGTTTATGCAACTGGCCCCAGCTGATACTCAGTGTGAACTTACAGTAAGCAGATCCTCTTGACCATGGCTGAAATCGCATACTTATATAGTAAGTGAAAAACAGTATGTGACAAAAGTGCATGTAAGTACTCATAAAAGCGTAGGTAAAAAGTACACGGATGATCTACTTCTTCTGACAAGATTCTGAAGTGCGCATTTGATGGACACTTTACAATCCCATGAGGCCTCGAGAGAGGATTTGTGAATGGTAGTGAAGTGACGCAACTGATGCGTCAGATCACGTGATAATGACAGCATGGGGAATGTAGTAAGGCCAATTTTTACTTCTGCGTTGAGGGTACGCCGTAGTGTACAGCGTAGGCTACGCACGTAAGCGACGCCGTCGTGAGCATTTATACTTCTGCGTTCAGGTCTTGGTTGCTCTGCTGCAGTACTGCTCCTAAACTCTAGTTTAGCGGCGGAGGGTTTTAATGTTCCACTGTGTTTAGATTCCTCGCGGCTAGGTTGCTACAAGCAATGGCGACTGAAAGAGAGCTGATCATGTTGGAGTTGGAGCTTTTTGAAGTGGAAAAACAGTTAATTGTGGTGAAATTACTAAAACTAAAAGGCAGAAACGAGAAAAGACGTCGGAGGAGATGGTACGTGCGGAAATGCGTAGGAGGAAATGCGATGCTACAGAGCCGACCAATCACAGATCTTGCGGTCCGCGTCGTCACGAAAATGTAGTTACATTTTTGAGGAGATGCGCGTCAGGCAACAGCGAAGGGTACGCAGTATGGTATGCGTCTGTGTGCATGCTATACACCGTACCTACTGCGCGCACCCTACGTAGAAGTATAAATTGGCATTTAGAATGTCCGGATTACATTCATATTACACACAATATAAAAAAATACTATTTTAGCAGTCATTTACTTATTCAAAATAAATACGTCCTCAAGAGAGTATGCAATTTCGGATGCAGAACATGTATGCATAACTAAATGCATTGAGTTGCCATATGATTGGTGGACTAGATATTTGTGTTAACGAATAGTTAAACAAGTGTACCTAATAAAGTATCCGTTGAGTATATATACTGACAGACAATCATCCAAGTCGTCTATAGATGACTTGGATGATTAAAAGGGAGAAGTCTCCAAAAAAAAGAAATCTCTTTAAGACATCCTTCAGTCCTGCCAAAGATATTCAGCTTTTAGAAATGCTGATGCTAAAACAGAAAATCTGAATATTAATAAACATGGAAGAGTCGCACACTAGGTTGGGTTTGGCTTGGTTTGAGTGTCTGAATACTGCAGCAAGGGGTTTTAAAGATCAAAGAGAATGTGTTTTATCAAGCTTGACATTTACTCCAGCTTTACAAGCTCTTTTTAAGGTTTCACATTTGCAGCGGTATCGTGCTATATCGTCTAATTCCTGCTCAGCTTGAGCAATTCCTTGCTGATTTCACACCAGTGACTCAGGTTCCCGAAACACAAATCGACATATGACTAGTGTGTGAGAGGAGAGAATAGATAAGCTCTTGTGATTTCTGTGAGGTCTGAAAAGGATATCTCTATGTGTTTGATGCGGTGAAGAGGTGCAGATGAACTAGGCCGGTGTTTGAGAGCTGTTGGAGAGGGATTACGAGACCCTACTTCTTGATAAACCATTGTATCTGTGTCATCCCAGCGGAGGCCGAGTTATTACATGACTACAACCATGTAAACTCCTCATAAAGCTGTGCAGTAAAGTTGTGTACAACCCTCCATCACAGTGATGGATATCATACGGAACAGACTCTCAATTCAGAATTACAACACTAATAATTAGGCAAATAAAAGCTAGAGCTTGTCTTATTATTTTCATTTGTGTAAAAGTTTTATGGGTGCACTATAAAGCTGCTCGGATGAGCTGTTAATAAACTCAGGTGATTTGTTATCTAACACTTTAAACCTGGAGTGGAAAGGATTAATTCCACTGTTGTTAATCCAATTTTCTGGGTTATACAACATAAATGTAAATCAACACTCACACTCTGCATAATAATCACATATGAAACATCATGAAATCCTTCAGAGGGCAAATTGGTCATTTAAGATGCTTTTTGAGATTTTTAATATTTTGATGAAAATGGTGGCCAGCAGCTGAACCCCTAAATATTAAACTTCAGTGTGTAACTTGTTAATGCAACAGACATTAAAAATAATTCAAACCTTTACATTTGAATATAACATAGATGTGTGCACATTTTAGTTTTAATATATTATGAATTAGACAATCATGTCACATAGCATTTTACAACCTAAAAAGAACTTGCCTTAAAAATGTGCATTTTACATTTAAAAAATATATTATTGAAATTGACACAATTATATATCACAGGAAATCATAGGAAAGATATATTCAAAGTGCTTTGTATTGTTTTTCTTTTTCTAAGATCTGGAAAAATGTAATATCATTTAACCAAAATTGTAAGTACCCTAAAAATTAGTTTAGGCTGTAAACGACTCAATGGTAAATGGTTCACTCGTTATGAACAAAAAGCGACTCATTGGTAAGGAAAAAGCAGAACATACTATGCAGAAAATCCCCTTTCCCATCTTCAATCAATTAACAAAATTTACTTCAAAAACTACAAAAAAAATCTTCACTCGCACAAGACTTGAATCACAATAGAATAGCATCAGATCTAACAAATCTCTTTGACTATAAGCCTTTAGAAACACGCATCCAGCGATACAAAACAGTTATGTTTTGCGTTAGTTACCTTAAAGTTCAATTTCTATCTAATTTATTCCAAAAAAAAGGAGGTCTGTCATAAAGGGTTTGGTCTTAAAATATGTTAACTACTGGACACTTATCTCTCCAATGAAACGATCCTTCTAATTAGCATCTCCTTCCAACATGAACATTTACATATCAAACACTGAAAGGCTGTTCATGTATTTCCACCTGTGTTCTTTCTTCATTTTTGCAGGGCTTAGTTGCCAAAGCACTGGTGGCCTTCCCTAACTCCAGTAAAGAGACAGAAAATGAGAGCAAACTCAAACCATACGGGGAATTCAAACAGATTGGCCCCTTGCAGCTAGGAGCTAATTGGACTGTGGTGTGTGACAAAAGACACTGGCTTCAGACCGGATGGGGATCCCAGCTCTCCAGGCAGTTAACTAGCCCTGTTCTCTATGTTTGTAACCACATACTTAACTTTTGTTGAAGAAAATGACCTTTCTATAAAACAATAAACAAACAAGAAATAGAAATGTGCTCTCAGAGTGTGCCACCCATGTAGTTAAAGAGAATAAAAAGTCATCATTTACATCATTTACTAGAGTTTTTCTTATCTAAACCTATATGAGTTCCTTTCTTCTGTTGAATACAAAAGAAGATATTTGGAAGAATGTTGGTAACCAAACAGTTTCTGCCCCCCATTGACCTTTTTTATACTATGGAAGTCAGTTGGGACCAGCAACTGTTTGGTTACCAACATGCTTCAAAATAACAAATGAAAGAAACTCATACAAGTTCAGAATGACACAAGGGTGAGTAAATAGTGACAGAATTTTCGTTTGTCCGCCATGTACCAAGTACCAAGATTCAGGACGCATCTAAGCTTGCATTCATACCATGAAGTATTTGCAGAATAAAAGAAAGTCTACTTATATTGACATCCCTTTATCTTTTTAAACTGAAACAAATCACAACCTGCTCACCTTATTGCAAGGGGTTGTGAGTGGATGCACATTTCAGAACTTCACAGGAAATTGACAAGTGTGATGCTATTTGGCTCAATCCCTATTAAAGCCTTGGCCCTACCCCTTGTTTGAGTGTACCCCTTGGCCCTTAAAAAAGAGTTACAAGGGCCAAGGGGTTGAAATATTACCCTACGAAGCGGAACAACCCTTCATGAACCAAATACGTCATCAGTCGTCGGTGATGGCTCTGCCGTTACGGAGTTCTTACAGGATTTCATGACAACGACTGACAATCTTAACTTTGAGGAAACACGATGATTATAACATTCCTTCCTCGAAATGTATGTCATTTCTGATTCGGAAAGGTAATTTATTATACAATTTCTTAATTTAAATGACTATAGTATTATTATAAGAGCAAATAAAGTGCATGGTGGTGTCATCTGGCGCTAAATTTAAATGTTTAACCATTTGTGAAGCCATCTCGCCGGTGATTTGCGATGCATTCTGTTAACTTTCTCTTAGCCCTCCGTTTGGAGTGTGCTTCTGAAAAATCTCAGTTTCGAGGGCTATGTAGCCCTACCCTTTCGCCATACCCCTCGATCGCAACAAGAATCAGGACTCCCTACACCTAGACGTGAAAAAACGGAGGGGTAGGGCCAAGGGGTGAATTGGGAGTCTTAAAAGCTTGGGATTGAGCCTTAAAAACAGATACAAATTAGGATTCAGTTAAAGTGTGTAGCATTTAGCTTGTCATGTGATCTAAAAAAGGAGGGGTGGCCACCCATAAAGAGAATAAAACTACTTTTTCTAGGTCACTGACATGACCATGTTTCTCATCATTTTAAATGTTTGTCAAAAGTACTAAATATATCTTTCTGCGAAAAAATTAAAGTGGGAAAATACTTACTACATCTTTAAATATAAAAGATCATTTCAGTTCCTCTCTAGAACTGCAAACAAAATTTTCGTATCTGTCCTCCCACCATTGTCATTCGGTAAACTAAACTTTAAAAGTCTCCTCCAAATCTGAGACAGGACTCAATAAACAAAATGGTCCCTAAAGCACAAAGAGCTTTTAAGCGACGATGTATCAGGCCTTCCAAACATCTCAATTCAAAGACTGCTAGTCACTAGTCACTAGCCTTGAAACAAACCTGCCTCTATCTCATTTTTTTGACAATACTTGTGACATGAATAAAACATTCCACGTCTTGAGTGTCCAGATATGATGTATATCTTCAATCTGTGCAAGGTGTTTTTTTGCAACAAAACCTGTGGGGATTTTGCTTGAAACTAGGTGAGCTCAGACACATTTTAATGCTATAGATATATCAGGGGGGAAATGCCATTTTGGTGATATCAATCTGCAGACATAAGATAAGGTGTTTGGATGTAGAGAGATGCAAGCCGTAAATACTTATTTTTTTAATTACCAAAGAGATGGCTAAACCCTGCAAGACCTGAGAAATGATGTCTCTTATGAAGACACACCGAACACTCAGATTCACTACAGACAGGATTAACTATAATCAGAGATAAAATGCTGCATATCTTCTCATGCTCAAGGCAATCCTAGATTAGTTCATCATTGTGTTTATCCATCTTGGCATGATGAGAATGTAAATGAGAAGATGCCCTGCTTATTGTTCAAAGTCCACTTGCAAGCACGGCTATCATACTCTTATTAGCACAGCTTGCTATATTTTTAAATCCCTAACCTAAGCATTAAACATGGCTCATAGTTAGTCCCAAAACATTTGCACAACGTAGATGGGGGATATCTCAAATCAAATCATGCAGGTTGTTGAGGAGAGTTATGATATTTTCTAAGCAATTATGGAGGATAAAACAGGTGGAAAAAATTTACTCGCATTGAAAACAAGACCAATAGCATATACAGTCACCAGAATATGAATTCATGGATGGATGGTAAAAACAGTTTAGACACTACATAGCAACGAACTGGCAACCATTATAAAAGAGTTGACCCCTAATAGTCAACCACACGTTGATGGTCAATGGTCACAGGAAAAAAATCCTCAGTAAGTGTAGTCACGTAGTTCATAACCGACAGATTATTAACACAGCTAGTCCATGGTGTTATTAAGTTGGGGAGGAAAGCTAGGGGTTTGGTAAGGAAGTTTGGAAGGGGTTTGGGAGTAAATCCAGTGTGAGATCATTACAAGAGGGTAAAGGACTGCAAAAATTTGAAGTGCAAAAAACTCAAAAAGCTTCAAACATGGCCTTTGAAACATGCAAGTAGTAGCCTAACATTAGCCACTTTACATGGCCTCTCGCTCTTATGTTAACCTAAATGTACACATTATTAGGTGCTTATAAGTGTTCAATAGTGGATGCTAAATTAGTACCACGACGCTACATGCATGAAGTTTAACTTAAAGGCAGGATATGTACGATTATTTCACCACAAGAGGGTACAGTTTCCAACAATAACAAAGGCGTAGGTTGATGACGCAGTGATGAGCTGAATGATGGGACTTGCTGACAAGCTGATGAATCTAATAATCTTTAAGGATGAATGCAAACATTCATGTTTTTTAACATTACAGTGGTATGAAGCAGGTCGCAATTGCTAAAGAGACAGATATCACACATAAGTCCTGGAGATATAAAGGAACAAGGACATTTAATTCTACCAAACAACCCGCAAGTGCAGGATTTCTCGCACAGGTCAGTTTATTAGATGAATTAAACTTGTGAGGTAACGCTGCACTGCTTCACTTGCTCTAAACACTATCAACACTAAACAGCTTTTAAATGTGTGTTGTAAGTTATAATGTTATCCTACGTGTTAGTTCGTGTTTGTTCGTTTGCTATTAGAAACTAGCAGTAAGCTAGATCAACATTAGAATAACATACTGACCATATTCCAACATTTCATCATGTTGATCTAACATTACATAACATTGATTTGTTTTATGTAAATTTGCTCACCTGTCTAATAACGTTAAAGTTGTCAAGTCGTGACTTAACTCGTAAAGCTCTGTCAAGACCAAGTTAGTCACGGACGTGGAGCTCTTGGCATCTCAAAAATGCCACGCTGATTTTTATCCTCATTTTACTTCTTGTTTGTCCCAAAGTCTGCTTGCCATGGTCTGTTTAAAAAAGAAACAAGAACTGCGTGCTGCTAAACACTACACACTATGCAGTTGTCCACGTCTGTCACCATGGTTACGTCATAGCTATGGCAGTATGAACAAAAACTGAGAATAGCAAGGATATTGCATCATTGACAGGCGACACTTTTTTCCGGGACGGCCACTTATTTAAATTTGGAATTTCTCTGAAATAAAAAATCTTTAGAGACTTTTGGGATATTGTAAGTCCAATTAACAACAAAAAACTGGAGGAAATATATCATACTGTAAAAGTGATTTTTGGACATTTTATTAAAAAATTGATTGGCTAAACTGTCGCTCACGTTGTCCGGAAGGTTAACGCCTATTACCTTAACGGGGAAACGCCAGCTCCGGTC
>JAOTRC010000031.1:13714991-13732117 GCA_027497675.1 Cyprinella lutrensis
TTTGGGTCAAATATGGACAAACTCAGCCATTGGGTTAAATGTTTAAATGACATTTTTAACCCAACATTTGGGTTTGTCCATATTTGACCCAAATTTCTGTTAAAAAAACAACCCAGCATTTTTAGATTGAATAAAACAATTGACTCCAAGCACAACTATGCAATAACCTAACAATTGTTTTAACAAATTCTTAATATGATTTGAATAAAGGTTGAAGATGTAAATTTCCTAAGGCCGGACATCACTTTTGGCCACTACTGTACACTCAAAATATTTGAATACACGATAAATATCTGTAGACATAAGGTGTGGTCACATCAGTGATTTTTCAGTAAGATTTTGAAGCCAATTGTTCTATTAATAATAATGAATCGATTTATGAAGGAGAGCTCACACAGAAGTCACTTTCAACCAATCAGCTTTGAGCTTTCTGTAAATCAGTGTGGCGAATTTGCAAAATTTGCCTAGGGAAATCTTTTGCCATCACATAAAAAAAAAAAAAAAATCCCAGTTGTGTGGATTCCTACTGAAATGTCTGGATTTAGTGAGAGAAATTTGCAGAGCAACAGTAAATTTGACAGCACCTTTGTTCTCAAGCCTAACCTTGTCCATTCTGTCTTTCTCAACTCCAAATTTCCCTCCGTAGCCATACGAGGCTTTAGGGCCCTGGTCCATCTCTTTCTTCTTAACCACCTCATGTTCCCGAGACACATTCTGCCTGAGATCTGCAATGCTGCACACAAAAACAGGCACATCGCATGTTACTACACGCTGCATATTTACCATGGAATGTGGCACTTTTGTTACACACTCAAATCTTTGCATTTGTTTATGCTGTTCATCTATGTGTTCAGCATGAACATTATGAAAATAAAATACATAGATATATCTTTTATTTAAAATGCAGTGGGTCAATGCAACATCTTATTCCGCTTCTGACATGACGTGAGCTTGAACTTATCAGTCCATATTTGGAAATGCAACTCAAGTCGGCAGCACTTCTACTTCCTATTTCCTCACTGCAGAGAGTGACACTCATTCAGTTCTATGCATTGCAACAAGGTGCCATTAAAGCAACCTGCTATTTCAGATAATGTTTCCTGTATGAGTGTTTACTGTTACCTGATGTGTTCTTTTCGGCCGGATCCTTCTATGGTTCTGGAACCCCATCTTTGCTCCTGCTCTGAAACATCGTTCTGAAACACAAACACATTTTTTATATAGAAATCTTAACTTAAACCATGGGTGTCCAATCCTGCTCCTGAAGGGCTACTGTCCTGTAGAGTTCAACTCCAACCCCAATTAAACACACCTGAAGCAGTTAATCACAGTCTTACTAGGCATACTAGAATTTTCCAAACAGGTTGGAGCAAAACAGTTACCCTCAGGAGCAATACTTTACAGTAGTGACTTTAGAGAACTTTTAAGTATTATCCCTGTCTGCTTACCTCAAAATTTGGATCTGTGTCCCAATCATCCCCCTCTGATTCGACCTTCACACTAACATCATGTCCCACCACGGCTTTCCACATCTATAGAAAGAGAAGCAAAGATGTCATGGCTCATGTTACATTTCCTCATGTACAGATATTTGATGTATTATTCTTAAAATGCAGCCATAAGAATATAAATGTACTCATAAATGCGTAAAAAGTAATATTTCAGTAAGGTACTTTTTTATAATAAAATGTAAAGCAGTAGTAATAGTCAAATTGGCTATGTCAAGACATCATGATCTAATTTTAATGGCGTAATTACACATATTTTTATTCATAGTTTTATTAAAAAACTAAAACATTTTCGTTTAATCGCTTTAAGTGAAACAAAGCGTCAAGTTTTTACACTTTGCAAGTTCCTCTTTTTTCTAGATATTAAGAAACTTTTATATTCACGACTTCACGAAAAATAGGCTACCAGTACTTTAATTTCAACAGTAATCCAGACCGTGAAATCTGTACTGCAAGCACAGTAACGTTACAGGCAATGTACAAAAAGATATAAATTTGACTTCCTGCTAACGTTACAAAAAAAAAAAGTTCTATCAAAGTCTCACGCTGTCACCCACTTCCTGACTTAAAAACTTTTTCTTTATGCATCCGTAATAACAATACAAGCAGATAATCATTGTTACTTACTTTATAGTGCTTTTATTCCTGGCTTTGTGTCCGTTAAGTATCAGTAGTATCAGTGCTCGCGACAAACAGCAGATCAGACCTGCGGTCGAATGCGCGCCGCGGGTACTACACAAGAGGCGTCGGGCACGCGTTCACGCGCATCTGAATTCCACCAGCGCACCTTTGACCAATTCAATTAAAAGGCAAACATATATTAAAATTATAATTTTAATTTTGTAAGTGTTCCAAATTTATTAAAAACTATGAATAAATTAATATGTAATAGAGTAAATATTTAATTTATTTAATTAATAAAATAATTGTGCTTTTAACCTCCGTTGTATTTATAAAACATTTCGTTTGGGTCAGAATTATTCAGACGAGTGAATAATTTCGGCTGTGATAAGTGATAAATCAAAGGTTTACTGTACAATCTGCTATTCAACAACAGCACCACCACACACTATGTGTTTGTCTTCACATAAATAGACTTTATTTCCAAAAAATAGCCCCTACAACAGGGTAGCAGGAGGGAGAGAAAGGATCATTTACAGAGATTTTACAGATTAAACACTTATTGGGCTGTGCTTAAAATCTCACTGTAAGAGACAACATTTTAACCATAATCTAATCCAGCCCAAACAGATCTGAGTGACAGTAGAGTAGTGAGAATAGGAAGTCTGGCTCTGGCTCAGAAAACCTGATTACTCTGAAGTCTGAACATGAATGACTTGAAGCTTGATGAAGCCGACTTGACCGGAAACACAAAATCAAAACATCTAAAGAAATTGGTAATTAAACAATCCAAGATTAAGGCATTTTTTTATGCCTTTAAGGGTAAATAAAAGCAATAGTAGTCCAGGTGTAAAGACTAAGATGTGTAGTGTGTGTTAAAGAAAATAAACAACCAAACCAGAAAAATAAAACATATAAATGACAGTATTGCACCTAGCTGTCAAACTTATCAAACTTACTAAACTAGGACGTTTCTAGTAGACACGTACAGTAACTGTATCAGCTTTGTCTTTACATTACATTTGAATGCACTGACTTTATGTAGATGACGAGATATGAAGAAAACTAATTAAAGGAAGTTGGAATGTGGTCAAAATAAGTCTTTTATGTCTACCTGTATGCAATTTCAGACAATGTGAAACCCTGTTTGACAGAAAAAAAAACCCTGATACTATACCATGTCAACTTCATCTACATTTTACAAACGACGCATAAACATTCCTTCATTAATGATGGCGTCCTTAAAAGTTCTTGAGGAAGTGCAGGTAGTGCTCTAGTGTTACTAGTCTTGACAAGTCCCATTAAAACTGGGTGGAAATTATTTTTGTCAGAGCGCTCTGATAAAAATAGAGGAGAAAAAAAAAAGAATTAGATGCGACTTTGGTGTAATAAAAAAGCAAGGAAAAATGTTTACAGACAAATGTAAATGAATTAATCCTGCCCATTTGTTTTGTTTAGTAAAAGTGAATGAATATGTAACTGTCTTCCTCTCAGTAAAGCCTGATGCGTCTCTCTCACAGATATCCTCCCATGCATAGCAGCAAGAGTACGTGAACAGTCAGCAGGTAGAGTGACGCCAGCAGAGGGGTGCGCTGACGAGAGCAGAAGGCGACTCGCAGCATCCGCAGCAGCCCAGGTCCACCACTACGAGTCTGAGATAAAGAAAATATACATCAAATATATATATATATATATATATACGGTATCCCTCTATACATATATATATATCTATCTATCCCTCTATATATATATATATCCATGGCATGATGGCATGTTTATACCAAATGGTGTGGAATCACATTGAGGTTTTGTTTACCCGTGTAACAGCACCCTCTGGTGGCTCAATAAGAACAGCTGTCTCTGACGTCATGGCTTCAGATGCTGTCTGCCACTCCCCCTGTGTATAGCTGTAAATTATGAAGCATATTGACATATGTTAGTTTTCAAATTATTTAATTAATACATTTCACATATAGGCAGTCTGTAGCAATAATGCCCAGAGTCAGGTCAAGTGAGAGTTAATCTTAATCTTTGATACGGGTCAAACCGTTTGAGACGATCCTGTGCAGCGATGAGTTCCTCCTCTACTCTGAGTCTCTGTTCTGACTCCTCATCCAGCCTGACGGAAAAACACACACATAGAATTGAAGAGTTACTATACAGGACTGTTAAGGGGAGAAATTAAAGTTAACACATGGAAAGTCATTGAAAGAGTCGTGAGAGACCCATGTAACCTATGATTTATAGTTCAATAACTTGATCACATAATCAGGAAGTATCTCTAGACTATATCTCAAGTACTTTACTGTTGATATTTGGTCACCATGTATTTGAGAGATCAGGGAACACAGTACTGGGTAGATTACTTGCAAATTGTTGCACGATATTGATTCCAAATTACACGAGAAAAAAAATATTTAGTAGCATAATCCATTACATTAAACATTTTAGGTAATATAATCTGTCTACTTTTGGATTACTTTTGACCTACTTTAAATAGAAATATTATATTCTATAAACATTACTTTCAAATACAGTATGAAGTATTATCTACAACTGCTAATAATGCAGTTTGTGGCACCAGTGCTAAAAAGATTGACAAAATGCAACTGTAGATCAGTATAATTAATAAGACTAAACTCAGCAGCAGTACCTTCTCTGGAGTTCAGTGAACTCTGCTTTATATCCCTCGTTGTGCTCTAGAGGACCACCAGGTGCAGCGTCTACTGCAAGGCTTCCCTAAAGGACAAAGAAATCAACATCGGATGCATCACACTAAAGAAAATGAAAGAGATCAAGGACTTCAAAGATCTATACTTCCAAAGCGTATTACAGGACAACAGTGCAATGAAGAGACTAGAATTTAGAAATGTCTCTAGCTACAAGAAAAGAGGTAGATGAATTAACTGAAAATAGAACATTTCTAGGTGGCTTCCAATATCTCATTCTTGAAAAGGGGACTGTAGCTTTATACCTGTCTTTGTGTGTGCTGTAATTTTGATGCACGTGCTTCCTCCAGCATGGCATTAAGCTGGCGAACCTGTTGGTCCCTGTCTGAGAGGGTGGCCAAGGTCTGCTGCTTCAAGAGCTCGGCCTGGCCCTGCCAGTCCGTCATCTCAAACCTACACATGTAAACAAATAAAATTAAGAAATTGTATGAGAAACAGTATTTTTCACTTTTGGAGGGACAGAAATTCAGGTCAAAGAATGCAAACATTTGGCCAATTCATTTCAGGCTGTCTGTACAGCCGTTTACGGTTTTCTGCAAGACTACTACCAGACCAGAATGGATGAGGGCATGTCAAACCAATCAATCTTACCTGAGCATTTCCAGTTCTTTCTTATCTCTGTCCATCTCGGCATCTCTATCCCTCAGCTCTGCCATGATTTTTTCCTCTCGTTCCTCTGCCTTTCTTCTTTCTTCCTCTAAAGCTTGAGTGAGCCTGGACAGTTCACCAGATCCAAGTCGATCCAATTCAGACCGCTGCAACTGCAGCTGTTCC
The DNA here is from genome assembly GCA_027497675.1 of Cyprinella lutrensis. Lineage (NCBI taxonomy): Eukaryota > Metazoa > Chordata > Actinopteri > Cypriniformes > Leuciscidae > Cyprinella > Cyprinella lutrensis. Next base: position 13,720,624 of record JAOTRC010000031.1, read on the forward strand.
AACTGAGGAACCATGAGGGATGCAATTAATAGGTTGCAAACATTATTAAAGGTGGCAGGATGCAATATTTCCATTAAATTTTTACGTAATCCATTACATACCATTCTTTCCCTGTCATTTTGCAATGCTGCTAGAGCATTTTTTAGGCTCCATACTTCTCCTTTGGAGCCACTAGAAGGAGAAGCTGGGTGAACCGTCCGGTTTATGTCATCTAAACGGAGACGGAGCTCTTTGGCCTCACTGAGAGCTTGATCTCTTGAGACCTGCAGAGAGGCCATGGCTTGACCAAAAGACTGGTTCTGAGCTCGAAGCTGACATGCAGCTTCCCTTTCCTCAAGGAGCTGTTGTTCCACCACCAACAGGTCTCGTGCCAATTCCGCCACCCTCTCCTCTGCTGTTTCAGCTTCGGTTCGCAGAACGCCGCCTTCCCACCGCAACTCCTTCAACTCTTTGCTGTGGAGTGCCTGGTTCTCCTTCTCCAATTCCAAGGTCTCCTCCAAGGTGGTGATGCGTTTTCTAGCAGCTTTGAGCTGTTCCCTGAGCTTCTCTACCTCAGCCCCGGGTGCATCTTGCCAATCGACTCGAACATTTCCTTCGCTGGCTTGGACTAAGTTCTCCTGCGCCAATGTAGGAACCTTCCCTTGCGCAACGTCCTTTTCAAGAGCCAGAATATGGCTCTCAAGACTTTCTTTCTCTCTCTCCAGGAAACTGATGCGCTCTACTTGGGCAGCAAGAATCTGCTTGTGCTGGGATTCCTTCATAGCAAGAACCTGGTTCAGGTCATTTCTGTAACCATGAAGCTGGGCAGCCAGCTTGGCATTCTCAGCATTGAGGTCATCCCGCTGTGACAAAAAGGCTCGAAGCTCCTCCTTTAATCCATTGTTTTCACCGGCAGCCTCCTGGATAAGGCTGTCCTTCTCCATCATTACCTGAGAACAATTTTTAAATAATTAATTGTGCAAATGAGGCTATGCGATTGAAATTTCAATACGATAGTCAAATTTTTCAGAGTAGCATTACCTGGAGGTGTCTTTCCTCTAGCTGCTTATATTGGCTAAGTACTCTGTCTCTGTCATCCTGCAAGGAGCCCATAGCCTTGGTGAAGGACTCCAGTTGCGCTCTGCTCTGGAAGGTCTCCTCCTCAGCCTTACGGAGCCTCTCTTCTAAACCTCGTAGCTCTTCTTTCCTCTCGTCTAGCTCTTTTTCTGCCATCTCAGCCCTTCCATCTGCATCCTTTCTAGCCTCATCTACAGCCTAAAAGAAAAGAAAGCATACTGTATTATTATTTAGCATTAAATTACTAATAATGAGATGAATGAATATGCATGGATTCATTTCAGAAACTATGGTGCTATTCAGTGTAAGTACCTGTGTCACAGCTTGCTCCTTCTCACCAAGGAGCTCCATTTCCCTCTTCTCCTTCTCATCCAATGCAGCCTGAAGAGTTTCAGTAAGGCTCTTTGAAGATCCCAGGTCTGTCTCCAGTTGCTCAAGCCTCAAGAATAGTCTCCTTTCCTCTGTCTCCCTTTCCTTGATCACTGCACGTGCCTCATTAGCATCACCCTGAAGCTTAAACACTGCTTCTTCTAGGGTTTTAGTGCGGTGCCTTAGACCCTCTGCCTCTGTCTCCAGGGTAGTCAGTTGGGTGTGAGTTTGGGTCAGGTTGGTCTCTACCAGAGTGAGCTTCTGCTGCAGATCTACTTTTTCTTTCTCAAGAGCTGCAAGGCTTTCATTATGTTTCTTTTCCACCTCAGACAGCTCAAGTTGTAGGTTCTCTTCAGCCTTTTGCATTCTGCAGACATACATTTTATTCATTAATTAAAATTTACAGTAAAAGTATAATTTTACTTTTAAAATTATATGGAGTGGCAGGGGTGGTGATGCCGCAGTGGATAAGACACATGTCTTTGGAGTGAGAGACACGGTTCGAATCCACTGCAAGACAACAATGTGTCCCTCAGCAAAACACTTAACCCCTAGTTGTTCCAGAAGTGTGCGACATCTGACATATATAGCAATTGTAAGTCACTTTGGATAAAAGATTAAATGTAAATGCAAATAATTACCAGATGTTAACGGAACCTGATTTAAAATAGCAAATAAAACAAAACAAACCTTTCCAATAAACTCTGGAGCTCTTCTTTTAGGGTGGTCTCCTTCTGGAGTTTCTCAGCTAGTTCTTTAGCACGAGTCTCAGCCTCCCGGACATCAGCCTCCTTTTCCTGTAGTTCACTGTGAAAACGGCTCTCCCATTGCTTGGCCTCATCTAGCACTCGATCACGATCATCCTGCAGGGACGACATGGAGCGCGAAAAGGCTGCTAACCCAGCCAGTGCTTTATCCAGACGGGCTTGCAATTCCTGGGCATGCTTGTCCGTGGCCTCGGCAATACTCCTTGCCTCCAAGGTTGCCTCTTCCTCCCTCTCCCGCTCCCTGTAAGATTTTTCTAGTCTTAATTCCATCTGTTTAAGCTCGGCTCCAAGGCGATACCTGACTTCATCCAGGGTACGCTCTGCATCTGCCTTCAACTCAACCTCTTTGCTTTGTAACATTTGTTCTGCAGCTAGCCTGTTTGCTTGGTCCTGCTTTGCTTCTTCCATTGCCATGTCCAGCTTCACTTTACATGTTGAAAGTTCAGATGCAATACTTGTTCTGTCTTGCATGTTCTTTGCAATTTCCAAGCGCGCTGCCTCAAGTTCTGCACTCAGCTCATCTCTACCCATCAGCAATGACTTAACTTCTTTACCCTGTTCACTTATTCTTTCCTGGTACTCAATACAATCTCTCTGTAGCTGACGGACTTCAAGTTGCTTTTCCCTCAGCAGTTCCTCAAGCTGACGTGTTCTGCTTTGACTACCTTCTTTGAACCTCTGTGCAGATTTCAACTTCTGCTCCAGCTCTCTTTGTTTGCCTGCCTCAGCCTCTGCCTCTGCTCTTTCTCGTTGGACCTGTCTCATGTCCTCCTCCATCCTGGCTGCCCGGTCCCTCTCAGTAGCCACCTCAGCTTCCAACTCAGCCCGCTCTCTCTCCAGTTTCTCCAATTCCCTCTGCATGTCTATAAGACGATCACGACTGTCAGATGCCTCTTGCTGGTAGCCTGCGATGCTGCCATTGAGCTGAGCCAGCTGGTTCATTAACCGCTCCTCCAAGTCATCTCTTTCAGCCTCTAGGCTAGTGCGGAGTTCTTGTAGTTGAGTCTCTTTCTTGGAGATCTCTACATTGTGGAGGCTCTCTCTTTCTAAAGTCTCCTGAAGCTGCTGGTTGAGGGAATCCAGCTGTGCATTAAACATGGATTCTTGCTTGTTTCTGGATTCCATTTGATCCTCAAGAGCAGCTTCAAGATCCCTTATCTTACTCTCTGCTGTCTGGAGAGAGGTCTCCAGCTCCTTGAGCCTCTCCTCTGTTTGAGCATTCATCTTTCCTTGCAATTTTGTGACGTCTTGTTCAAGTGAAGTATTAATGGATTCCACTGGCTTCGTGAGATCAGCCTCTAGGGAAATGTTATCATTCTGTGACTCTTGGATTTCAATTAAATCAGGACTTCTCTGCTGTGTGACAACTTTAACTTCTTCCAAAGTCTCCATGGAGCAGGTATCCAGGGTTTCACTGCCCTTTGTGTCAATTTCCTGAGCCAAACGCCATCTCAATTCCTCAGCTTCATGCTCCAAAGAGTTTTTATCATCCATAGCAATATTATAATTTGTTTTCAAGGTCTCAAACTCTTGTTTGACTCGCTCAAGCTCTTGCTTCAGTGCAGTTTCTGAATGTGTGGCCAATTTCTTCTCTCCCTGCTCCCTGAGCCTTTCATTATCCTCCTCTAGATCCATAATCTTTTGATGTTTGACCTTGGCAAATTTTCTCATTTTTTCTTTTACAACATCCACCTCCTTCATAGCTTCTTCAGCTAACCTCTCCGCCTCTTGTCTGGCCAACTCATGGGCTCGTGACTTGGCTGCTAACTCCTGCCTCTCCTGTCGAGCAGCTTCAAGCACTCGTCTCACTCGTTCGGCCTCATCACTCACATTTTCATACGACTTGAGGAGAGATTCATACTCTTCTTTCATGCTTTGCACCTTTTCTTCCAGTTGCCTGCACACTTGTTCGGATTCCTCTTTGGCACTCTCAGCTTGTCGCTTGCACGCATCCTTCTCATTCAAAACACCCTCCATAGCAAGTTTAAGGCTCTCACAGGACGCACTCAGACTCTGGTTTTCCAACAAAGTTCGATCCACCTCCTCAATTAACTTCATCCTTTCTTCTTTTGACTTGTTCAGCTCCACCTCTATTAACTCCAGCTTCTGTTGTAGCTCTAATCTAATCTTCTCGCCGGCAGCCTTTTCGTCCTTCAACGCCTGTCTCTCCTTGATTGCCTCCTTGCGTGATACAAGAGCAGCCTGAAGTTTACGTTGAAGCTGTTGGAGTTTGGCACCATTATCCTTCTCTTCTTCCTCACGTTGTGGCATTTCGGCTTCCAGTTTTTTAACCCTATCTTGCTCAGCTTTAAACCCTTCTTGTAATGAAGCAATCTGCTGATCTTTCGCCAGTACCGTTTCCTGCATCTTAAGTAGAAGTGAACTTTGTTCACTAAACTGTTGGCTTAAATCTACAATCTCATCATTCTTGTTTTTAAGAAAGTGTTTAAATTCTTCCACTTCTGACTGAAGTGCTTTGATTAAGGACTCCGTATCTGAGGAGCTTCTTTTAGCTGCTTCCCATGCCTCATCCACCTCCGCTTTCAACTTCTCTGCACGTGCTTCGGCTCTCTGACATTTCTCCCTAAGAGACTCTATTTCCTTGGAGAGAGCATCAATCTGCCTATCCTTTTCTCTCAAGTCTTCAAGTTCTTGGGAAAGTTCATTGAATTTGCTATCTGTAAGTGATTGAGAGGATTGGCTCTCTTGTAGACGCACCTCTAATTCCGCACGTGCAGCCTGCTCAACTCTTAATTCCTCTTGGAGAGCATTTATAATGTCTTCATTATCTTTTATCATGGGCTGCTGAGATTGCTCAGCAAGTTTGTTTTGTTGTTGTGTCTCAGTCTCAGCTGAAGAAAAATCCACCCAGTCCTCCTGAACCCAATCGTTTTTCTCAGGTTTCTCTAGATTCTGTGCAGTAGACTCAACATTACCATCCACATTCCCACTCACCACTTTATCTGCAGCGTTATTTGATTCTAGAAGACCCTCTAGCTCCATAATACGATTTAACAACCTAGTTTTTTCTCCCTCTTCAGTTTGGAGGCGTTCAAGAAGCTCACTGCATTCTTCTTTCTGTTGTTTCATCTGCTCAAGATGATGACGATCTTTCTCTTGAGCTTTCAGAACACTGTCCTCATGAGCATCAGTAGCTTCCTGAAGCTTTTTATGCAACGTTTCAATGTCAGATTCCATGAACGCAATCTGCGAAAGAAGTCTATTTTTTTCATCAACTGCCTGTGACATTTGTTGTTCATTCATTTGTACATACTGCTTTGTCAAATGTTGTATTTCTGCATGTGACTCGGTCAATTCTTGATCTTGTTTACAGATTTTTTGTTCCAGACTTGTTATGGTCTCATCTTTCAAACTTAAGACATCTCTGGTTTCTTGCAACAAAGCATCAAGTCTCTGTATTTCTAGCTCTTTTTCCCTAATTTCATTTTTAAACTGAAGAGTTACTCCCTCGTTATCATCTCTTTCCTTTTCTTCGCTGTTCTCAGCCTCCTTCTCGAAGTCTGCAACTTTTTTCATCAATTCTTTCCGCTGTATCAGAGCTGCCTGCAGCTTTCTTTTGACCTGTTCTCCGTCTTTCTTCATGGCAGCCATTTGAGTAACCAAGTCCTCTTTCTCATTTCGCAAAGCAACAATTTCCTCACTTTCTACTGTTTTATCCTCTAGAGCTTTCTGCTGGTTATCCCTGACACTCTCAAGTTCATAAATTTGCTCTTTTAGCTTTTTGACTTCACTGGTCAATAAAAAATTTTCCTCTCCAGCCTGGAGCATTTTGCCAGTCATGCTATCATTGATTTCCATCATCTCCCGTTCTTTCTGTGAAATGCACTTTTGTAGGTCTTCCAGATCAGCCTTCCTGTCAATGAGAGCAGCTGTTGCCATGTCAGCTTCCTGAGAGACCTGCACTAACCTGCCCTCCATATCCAAGAGCTTTTGTTGCAGTTCGGAGGTAGCAAACTCTCTGTCCTCCAGTTGAGCAGCCAACATTCTAGCTTGACCTTCTTGTTCAACAAGTCTTTGTTGGGCTTCATCAAGGCCTGCCTGTAAAGCTTGCAGCTCATCATCTTTAGAGGAAAACTCTTCCTTCAATTTCTCAAACTGATTAGCAATACTTTGCTTATCTAATTTTTCTTGCTCAATCAATGCCTTAGCTTCGATCAGCTCTTTCTCGTAGATGTTTGCCCTGGATTCAGCCTCATTTTCAGAAACTGTGAGTAACTTCAAAGCTTCCTCCAGCTGGAAGACTTTATCCTGTGCTTGTAAGGCTGAGTCTTTAAACTGCTGAAGCTCTCCCAGAAGTTCACTGTATCTTTTCTGAATCTCTTCAGCTAATACCTGAGCAAAAGCCTGACCAGTGCTTGAATCTGTATTTAGCAGACTTCCCTCCTGTTGGCCAAGATGTACCTGAACAGTTTCATGGATAACTAAATGTGGCGATTCAATATCAACTATGCAGCTAGATGAAGCAACCTGCTCATCACAGGTCTCTTCCCAAGATTGCGTGGATAAGCGTAGTGTCGCAAAGTCCTGAACTTGGGGCGACCACTCTTGAGTCCCATCTTGGTTGACTGCTTCCAGAAGAGTCCAGCTACTATGAGCCACCTCTGAATCACTGCTTGTCACCATCTCATCCGAGGAAGTACCCTTTGATTCTCCAGGAGAATCAGATTGAGGTGCTATAAGCTCAGGGCTACTCTCATTGCTAGCAGAGACAGACAGAACAGAGGTGTCTACTGCCACAAGTGTGGTCTCTTCCTCTTGTGAGCCTTCAAGAACATTAGATAGAGCTGTGGAGCTGTCGTGCAACTCAGCAATGTTGTCTCTGATTACACTGTCTGCACTTTCCTCCTCTGGGATATTCAGAGCTTGGACTGTGGTGAGAGACAGTTTTTCTCTGAGAGTGAAAAGTTCTCTTTCTCTATCCGCAAGCGCATGCTCCAGAAACAGTATCCGATCAGCCTGGACTTCATTTTCTGAACTATTTCCATCTCCACTGTTAGCTGAAACCGAAATGATAGAGACAAAGTGAAAATCATAAAATAACTTAAGCATGCTAAATGTTTGTTAAAACATTATATGCTTAAAATGCATATTGTTTTAGTATAAATTGCTAACTTGCTGTTTATGTTTTGTGAGGAAACCTGCCTTTCTGGTTGTCCTAACTAATCTGTAAACATTACAAACATTTTTAGTTCAGAGACCACAATGTTCTCTACTAGAGAGCAAGACATTTATGAAAGAAAACGGGATTGCTGTTACTAAAAGAATCACTGCAGTTTAAAGTACATTCAGCTACACAAGGGCAAATATTAAACTTACCTTGGTGTGCCCTATCCAAATCCTTCACAGACAGGTCAGTCACATGACCACCTAATGAGTCACCAGTAACCTAGTAAAGACAAGCCTTTGTTACAACATGCTTATTCAGATTGCACTGGTCTGCTCAATTCCCACAGTAACTGCAGTTATTTGAACACCATAACAGACCATACTTTAATTAATACTTCATAACTATGCCCTCTTATGTTGGGCCAGAAATAGGAATAGATGATGAAAGTCGGGAGGATTATAATATTTCTGGCCTGATAATCTGTTAGACACACCGTCTAGGCATTAATGTCACCTTGTGTCTGTTGCACCAGACACAGATTTTGCTATATACATCCTATTAGGAATGAGTTTGCTATTAGGAATGCCGACAACCACCGCTTGTTATCTGAGTATTAACATTTGACTGATAAGATTACAAAATTGAACTAAATAAAAATTAAATTGACAAGTGTCTGTGATATGGTTATTTTTTTTTTTAATAATCACGGGTTTATTTTAACATGCAAACAGCAGCATACAAAACAGATCAACAACAGAACATGGATTCAGACAAGCTTTGAAAAAAAACCCGCATTTTTTCGTCAAATAAAAACTGAATAAACTTATAGTATTAATCTGTCAAAATTTTTCAATATTTTCAATACGGTCAATATGAGCATCCCTATTTGCTAACAGACACGTCGCCCTAGACAAGTGCATCTTATTCTCTAGCACATCTCTGTTGCATTAATAACTTTCCATCCTTGTTTTTGGCTGCAAATTCTAAGTATCATTCACGTCCATAGCTTAAATAATTCATGACAGATTTAATACCAAGAACCCCAGGTACTTATTTGAACACTTAAGCATGAGCAAAAGTAATAGTAAAGCTTGCTTTAACTCATACTAATTGCATTCAAAAGACAGTGTTTGCATTCAAAAAATGCAATGTTTAAAAAGCTTCAATGTATTTTTGCAATCCACCTACCTGAACAGTCAGAAGTTGTTGCTCCAGTTCCTGTATCCTAGCAACTGCTTCCTCTCCCTCAGCTTTGCTTTTATCAAGTTGACCTAGAGCATCAGGTGCATTAAGACATAGTTACTTTTTGATCACAGTACAAACAACGTGCCCTATATTGTTCGTTTGGTTGATAAAACGCACAAAAGCTGCTTTGAACTTTGTTCTCCTGAGCTGTTTACCTTGCAGAGATTGTAGAGTAAGTGTGATCTGAGCCATGCGTGCTTGACTCTCCTGCTGTTCATCTGTAATGTTGCTCAGCCGTGATTCTAGAGCAGGTAACACCTCTAAGAACTGGGCAAAGTCCGTAGGAATGGATAGTTCCACCTCTGCCTCCTCAGTATTTATCAAAGAGCGAATTCCTCTCCAAAGTTTCTCCAGTGCATCCTTGGTTTGAAGTCCTGCTTTAAGTTCCTCTTTGCTGGTGTCCAGTGTCTCTCTCAATGACTCAAGCTCATTTTGCATCTGTGCTAAGCGATCTCTTTCACTCTTAGATTCTTCTTCCCTAACCCTTTCTACTTCTTCAAGCTTCTCCTGAAGACGATGAAGCTCTTCCATGCGACTTGCAAGCTCACCCTCCAGCTTCTTTGTAATTTCCTCTTTCTGTTTCTCTGCGACTTCCAGACAGGCTTGCGAATTGGCCAGCTCCATCTCAAAGCTTGTCTGTCTCTCTTGCAGTGTCTCCAGTTTTTCTCTCTTTTCAGCTGAAAGTTTGTCCCTCAGTTCATCCAACTCTGTGGTCTTTTTCATTAATTCAGCATTGAGAGCAATGATGTTCAGCTCTTTTTCACTCTCTGTTGTTTCTAATCTGGCTTCTAGAGATACTTTCATGTTGGCCAGCTCTGCCTCAAAGCTAGTCTCTCTCTCTTTCAATTTCTCCAGAATTTGGTCATTCTCTCTTTCTTTAAAGTCAAGCTTTGCTCTCATTTCATCCACAGCCGCTGTCTTTTTCAGTAATTCAGTGTTGAGATTACTAATGGTCTGGTCTTTTTCACTCTCTGTTGTTTCTAATCTAGCTTCTAGAGATACTTTCATGTTGGCCAGCTCTGCCTCAAAGCTAGTCTCTCTCTCTTTCAATTTCTCCAGTATTTCTTCCTTTTCACTTTGCTCAGATTCAAGTTTTGTTCTGATTTCATCTAACTCTGTGGTCCTTTTCAGTAATTCAGCGTTGAGATGGGTAATGTTGACATTGAGTGCACTGATGCTGTGCTCTCTCTCACTCTCTGATGTCTCCAATCTGGCTTCTAGACATACTTTCATTTTGGCCAGTTCTGCCTCAAAGTCAGCTTCTCTTTCTTTTAATTTCTCCAGCGTTTCTTCTTTCTCTCTTTCGTCAGATTCAAGTTTTGCTCTCATTTCATCCATCTCTGTTATCTTTTTCTGCAATTCATCGTTGAGAGAATTGACGGTCTGGTCTCTTTCCCTCTCTGAAGCCTCTAGTCTGGCTCTAAGAGCCTGGAGTTCTTCCTCAGCTCGCATGGTCCACTGCTGCCTCTCCTCTTCTCTCAGTCTCTGGGCTTCTGCCAACTCCAGCTCCATCTGCCTGAACTGAGCAGTCAGGATCTGTAGAAATTAAACATTCATCATGTTTGTAATCTTGCTTAAGGGTCAACAAATAATAGAAACTGTGAAAAGAAATGCTCATATAATAGTTTTCCATGAACTGCTTCTTTAATCAGAGATTTTAGCCTAATTATGCAACATGAAATTCTGTTGGTTACTTGGATTCTATTTTTGATCACACAGCTGGGGTTTCCCGCAGTGAAACCGAACGGGTTCATAATCACCAGCTGTACATAGCTGTTTGTTGCCATAGGCAAATATCTCTTGTTTGACTGATGATTTGTAACATTTTGTTTTCTGTAAATCAAATTTACAGTGCACAGATTAAACTTTATGTGTTAGGCTGACCTGTTTCTGCTGGTCTGCACTGTTGAGTTCCTGCTGCAACATTTCTAGGACTTCTGAACGAGAACGCAAAGACTCCTCCAACTCCTCTATGCGCTGCTGGGATGCACGAAGAGCCTTTAAAACAATAAACAGGATTAAAGCCCAACACAGAACGTCATATAGAAGTATAGATACTTTCTGCAGGGTTTGATTTATCAGATATGAACAAATAATTAAAAGATCAGTCTTAATCCGAGCTTGCTTTCTTAACTCCGGTCTAAAAATGTGAACAAAACATAACATTGCCAAGAGTTGGATGCTGCTCACAGCAAAAAGTATTTTATTGTATAATAAAAAGGGGCAAATAGTTGTCCCTAATGTGTTTTGGAGAAAAACATTTATTTTATAATTTGATTTCCCCCCCACTTTCAATTTTTTTGCTTCAATAAAAGGTTAGATTTTTTTGCATTTTTTAAATAAAAATATCAAAAGGATTAATAACACAGATGTATTATTTACAGCCATCTTTGATCATATTTACCAAGGGGGCAAATAATTCTGACCTGCACTGTATATGTACGTACGTATGTATGTATATATTACTGATTATCTACTGATCAAATAAACAATAAACGTTTCACCAGCAATAAAGATGATGTTATATGCTTTATCATAATCTTCTCTAAATTATGGAAATTTGTTTCAGCCACAGAATGGAAAATAAAAAAGGTAATTATGACTTTTTATCTCACAATTCAGACTTTTTTTCTCACAATTGCGAGTTTACATCTCGCAATTCTGGCTTTATTTCTCAAAATTGCAAGATATAAAGTCAGAATTGCGTGATATAAAGTCAGAATTGCGAAATATAAAGTCACAATTGCGATATATAGTCACAATTGTGAGATATAAAGTCAGAATTGTGTGATATAAAGTTGCAATTGCATGTTATCAAGTCTTTTTTTCCCCCTTAGAATTGGCCTGAACTTGCAATTGCGAGTTTATATCTTACAATTCTGAGAAAAGATGTCAGAATTTCGACATATAAACTCGCAATTATGTGTTA
>JAOTRC010000031.1:13732217-13743843 GCA_027497675.1 Cyprinella lutrensis
TTGAGGTGGTGACCATAGACCTCCATTATATGACTGACAGATGAGAACGGTTTGACCTAAAAATATCAAAATTGAAACATCTTGGATTCCCTTGAGGCAAGTTAAAACATACCAAAAATTAATTTCAAAGTGAACTATCCCTTTAATTCACATACATATATTGCACATTTTAATTACAACATATTGTATGTGCACTAAACTAGTGGATAATGCTGGTTTCTCCCCACAATGTAAGCATACACATACACACATACTCTATGACATATATTAACAAAAGGCAAATAATAATAAGACAAAACACAACTTAGCTTGGTAAATTGTTTATATATACTGTATCTTTTTTATCTTTGCAAATACAGCATACAAAAAAAAACACATATGGTAACATTTCAAAACATTAAAGCGAGTCTGAGCCATTAAGACATGTAGTGAGAATGTTCATCTACAATTTTACAAATTAAAAACAACAACAGCAACAATAACGAGACACTCTCCCGACATTTCATCACTCACGCTATAGGCTGCCCTCCCTCCGCTCCCGATCCAAATTCACAGTTGGCCGTAATACTGATTCATTTAATGGTGCTTGTCACTTTACTCAAAAATATCAACACTTAATGTAGTATTTCAAAGGAAAAAAAAATGGATACATTTGTATTTACATAAGCTTATCGAATGAGTTTCAAATACATTTTTTTATATATATTTATTTCTTTATATTTATAAATGCTTACTCCTCAAGGCTCAACTCATCTCCCCAAATCCAGACGCACTCCAACAGAATCCCAATTAGAATCGGAATTCAAAATAGTCTGTTTATTCGTTTGCTCGCTGCTCCACAATCCATCATCCCCATAACCGGGTTTTCACAGGCAAGTGGAAGCGTGTGTGTGAGCACGCATGCGGTACATTTTAAGCCAAAACAACACACGCGTCTTGACTCTCTGAACCAGAGGGGGTCGGACTCAGTTCCTGTTTGGCCACAGTTTACCTCCGACACACATCCCTGGTGCGTTTAATTGGGTAAAATTCACGTGGGACATCAACAAGCCATATATAAAAGATTTTAAAATAAATATGGTGGGGTTAAAAGATTAATTTGGAAGCAAAGGTTTATAGATCACATCATTGGATTAATACACTCTTAGAAGAAAAGGTTCTATATTCTTAAAAGGTTCTATCAGCACTACGTATTTGGAACCCCTAAAATATGGAAGCTTGTTTCCACCATAGAATAAAAAATATAAAAGGTAATTGCGACTTTTTATCTCACAATTCTGACATTATTTCTCAGAATTGCGAGATGGAAACTCAGAATTGCGAGATATAAAGTCAAAATTGCGTGATATAAAGTCGCAATTGCAAGATAAGTCAGAATTGCGAGTTATAAAGTCAGAATTGCTTGATATAAAGTCGTAATTGTGTGATATAAAGTCAGAATTGCTTGATATAAAGTCGTAATTGTGTGATATAAAGTCAGAATTGTGAGATTTAATGTTAAAATTTTTGAGATTTATACCCCTTTTTTTCCCCTTAGAATTGGCCTGATAAGTCGCAATTGTGAGTATATATCTCACAATTCTGAGAGAAGATGTCAGAATTTCGACATATAAACTCGCAATTATGTGTTATAAAGTCAGAATTGCAAGATGTAAACTCGCAATTGTGAGGAAAAAAGTCAGAATTGTTCACAATTCTGACTTTCTATTTCACAATTCTGACTTTATAACTCGCAATTGCATCTTTATATCACACAATTCTGACTTTATATCTCACAATTAGGACTTTATTTCTCACAATTCTGACTTCATATCTCGCAATTTTGAGATAAAAAGTCGCAAATTATTTGTATATTTATTTATTTTTATTCAGTGGCGGAAACAAGCTTCCATACTAAATAGACCCTAAAAACCTTAAAAAAATTGAGTATAAGGAAGAACTTAACCTTTAGATCACCAACTTCACAGCAAATATTATAACCACCACATATATATATACTTTATTTTTCTATCAATTGTCTGTTTCTTGCTATTTTTGAAACCTTGTAACCAAAACATGAGACATGCCTTAATGAAGGTTATAACTAGTATAAATAGTGTAACAGCATTATTATCATGAAATAATAAAATAGAATTCGAAATATATCAAATTAAGCAATAAATTAATAAACTAAAAAGTAAACCGTGATAGCTAAGAGGCTGTAAATGTCTCCTAAATTAAAGGTAGGGAGAGGCTATCAATAACAAGCTAGTTTTGAAAGCATGAGTTCCCATCCTACCTTAAAAGCGCTCTCTAAAGCTTTGCCTCCTTCAAAACAAATGAACGCACACAGCAGAGTTTGCAAAGCGCCATGACTGTGTCTACGCTGATGACATGTGTGCCTGTGTAAGCAGGGTGTGAAGACGGAGGCATGGAAATACATACATGTTGACAGGCAGGTTTGGACCTCATATCATTGCATTTGGACCGAATGCAATGATTGGACAAACATTTTTTGGTCCTGAGACTTCCACACAAGACACATGTACATGTTTTAATATTTGTAATTGGTTGTGAAGAGAGTTACAACCAGTATAGCAAAAAGTGTTTATAAAACAAATTGCCTACCCTATCTTTATGCTATACCTCAGTAGAAGCTAGCTAGTTTGGGACCTAATGTTGGTTTGTAGTTACTGACAATTGTATTTCCTTTTATCCTAACTTTGGTACGGCTGAGCTTGACGAATGCAGTCAACGCCATAATCTATCAAAGAAAACGGAATATGAAAGGGGACCTTATTTATGGAAAGTGCCAAAACATGAGAAATACCTGCTGCAAGTCAGGGTCATTTGAGGCCTGCGTAAAACTGAGGAATTCTTGCTCATGTTTAAGGATTTGTTCTTGAAATCGTACATCTTTTTCTTTCACCACAGCCTGCAGGATTCGCACCTGGACAACATTTAAAAACATACAAAAGTAGATATAGTATTTCACAGTGAAAGACTTAGATCAGACTATTAGAGAAATAAAACAGTACCTTTAAAAACCTTAACCATCATATCTTAAAGATAAATGGTGCTTAAAGGAATAGTTAAGGGTGAAACACACCTGCTCTGCATGACCCTCCTCTCTCACACGCTGTTCAGCCTCCCAGAGCTGCTGTTGGAGCATCTTGTTGGATGTCTCCGCCTGGCTGAGCTTTTCCTTCAGCTGCTGGAGTTCCTCCTCCACTCCTGGAGCCGTTTGGAAAGAGCTCTCTGAATTCTGAATCAAAATAATAATAATCATCATTATAATACTGCAGGAAAAACGAATGAATTTGGCAAACACTGACTGTATTAAGAGATGAACAATATATAATCATAATGGAATATATTGTCACATTAAATAATAGACGTTTTTCATAATTAAATCTAAATATGTTATAACTTTACCTGACTGCTGTTCAAAGCTTCTTGTCCTTTCAGCTCAGAGATCTGTTTGTTTAGGGAGGCCATCTTAGCTTTGGCTTGCAGTTTCAGTTTAGTAAACTTGACTTCTGCCTGTTCTTTCTCCTCCTGTATGAGGACAAAAAACAGCTTTAGACCTGTTAATATTCATGGTCTAGTTGGTGCCACTTGTTTGTTCCGTTCTCATTATGCAAGCCCACACCTTGAACTGTTTTTCGGCACTGGCGAGCTGACTGTCCTTCTCTCGAATCAGCTCCTTCAGCTGAACCACCAGCTGCTCTGTCTGGGCCAGCCTCTCCAGGACCTCTTCTGAGGGTCCCGGGCCCTCCACGGACACTTCAGATCCAGGCTGGGGCTGAGGCACCAGCCCATCCTGCTCCAAAGACAACATTCAAAGTACAAAGAGGGTTCTCTAAATGGTTAATTACATGGTTACAATGGTAATTACAAAGTTTTTTTTGTTTGGTTTTTTCATTGTCTGTCTCTAATTCTGTTTCATCACAACTTAATAACTTTTCTTAAAGTCAACATGATATCAAAATTGACAAATCCTTTTTTTATGGAATATTACAGTATTTATTATAAATTATTTACCCTTGCACTTTGTTATTATTATTTTTTAGAATTATGTGCCCTCATAATCTTTAATCAAAATAGCTTCCCCTCTCTCTTACAGCGACATCTCTTCTCTGATGACACATTTACCGGCATGAGGGTGGGACAACCAGTCACTCACATGACAAGAAAAGACCATCACAACTTCCATTTCATGCTGACTTTAAATTAGCACTTTTCTTTTTCATCCACTTATGCTTGTCTTATCCTTAGCGGTCCATTGCCACTACAGGATTTTGTGTCCTCACCTGTAAGTCTCCATCGGAGCGTTCCTCACCCGAGAGCTCCTGGAGGACCGAGGACACCCCTTGGGTCAGCCGGCTTAACATGGCTGATCTGCATGTAAAGATATGCAATGATATGTTAGTTTACAGCTCAAGTATTTTCTATCAAGCTATTTACTGAGTGAATAACTGAAACTGTTTTTAGCATGTTTAGCATATAAGTAAGACAAAGCCAGAATCAGATAATGACAGACAGACTTTCATTTAATTATTGATTCATTTATTTATAGGGACATTTATGATCCCATATGAGCCAACAACTAGCAATGATAGTTCGACATTATCACACGCTTCTCTGTTGCATTACATCACATTAATAAATCAAATCCATATGGTGTACAAAGTAAACATCACAGTTTAGTTAGTCTATATTAAGTGTTGTATTTCTCATAGATTTTGATTGAACACAGACTGAGCACATCCATAGACAGTTAAAACAAATATCACATGTATATCTCAAAATACATAATCAATAACTAACGTTAGATCACTTGATAAGGTCAAATCAGGATCATTTAGTGGTTACGCAATGTGTGTCCACTGTACTGACAGTAACCAAAGGAGGCGTGAACGGAATAACAACATTGTCTCTCTTTCCTGGTAACGTAATAATTAACCACCTTTTGCAGAGCCATATCGCGGAGAAAAACGAAGAGAACCGAAAAAAGCCGAATTAAGTATAACTGACTGCGGCTGCGTCGCTTTCATTTTGTCTACACAACAACAGCAAAGATTATTGAGCGACTCTTCTTCCTTGTGTTTCAAAACCGATTGATATCAGCACAAATGTTCGAGACACATAAAGGTATGACTTTTATGTTTCATAATGGTTATAAAACGCCATTGTTAAAGCCCAATAAGCGGCAGTAATGAGCGCGAGCTTTAAGTGAGCTCGTGCTGGTGACTCGTAAACAACTGCAACGATATTTATAAATGTGTTTGTGCATGTCAGCGGTTGAAAACGTTTAGATGCAGCTTGTTAATGTTATTAAGCATAAAACTAACCTGTGTAATCGGCGCAGGGAAGAGCTGCGTTGTTTATTTGATCAATTTCGTCTCCAGGATTTCAGAGCCACATCACCAAACATCCCGGAAACAGAAACCCAGCGCTGTGATTGGACCACGCATGGGAGTGTCTGAAAACAACAAGTCACTCTGTGAGCCGCATAACTGTACGCTAAGGGACCGTCAATAAATATAAAACATAGAATCACAATATAAGAGGACATGGCTACAAAAAGATAATAGGAACCAATTAAACATATTAGCTCAGTTTTGGAGTTACATAATGGTTCAAAACAGAATGGGAGGACATGATTTAAAACTTAACATGATTATTAATTACGGAAAACAGTTGGGGCGCAGTCTCCTTCTGTTGGCACACTACGCCGCAGTGTTTGTAAGCTTTGTATCTCGTTCTGTGAGCTTTTTTGTGGAAGTGATCAAGTGGATGTCGATGATTGCCAGATGCACAGTAGGGGTATTTGAATCCATTCACAGGAGCCTACATTGGTTGACCAGAAGACGCATTAGTAGCACTTCCATAGAAATGCTCTCCGGCAGCGACACCAAGTCGGACTGATGAAGGACATTGTTATGAACTCAAAGGAGAACAATATCATTGCATGAGTACATGCAGAAGTTTGTGTTTCTCTACTATCTGACTTGTATGTTTCAAGTCTCATGTTTCTTTTCACTTCAACAGCTCACTCAAAGCAAAGAGTTTGAGTGTTTGAGGGAGAGTCCAACCACTGTGTTATAACCACACCTGATAGACTGAAGACTAACCTCAACACCTGTTTTTCAAGTCTAGACCAGTATTTTACTGGAAGAACATACAATGCAAACATTTAGATTAGTACATCCTAACTCGTTTAGCCTCACAGTGTTGTTTTTGCCCCATCAAGTTCTTTATAAATCATCCACTGAATGCAGTTTAGCAGTGAGGGAGACAAATCATTTCTGTTAGCTCGTGTCTGATTGGACATTATATGGTTTGAGCAAGTGTGTGTTACGTCAAAGAATAATCGAAAATATTTAGTAATCCTGAAAAAAGTGGGATTTGTATCATCGGTATCAGAGAAAACTCAGATATTGTAGCAGGTTCAAACTTCATTTTTTTTTTTTTACATTTGACAGTAACATAACATTTGCTGATAATTTACTCACCTCCATATCATCCAAGATGTCCATGTCTTTCTTTCTTCAGTCGAAAAGAAATTAAGGTTTTTGATGGAACCATTCTAGGATTTTTCTCCATAGAATGGACTTCAATGGGAACCAAACGGTTCAAGGTCCAAATGACAGTTTCAGCGCAAACTGTTCAAAGGGCTTTAAACGATTCCACGCGATGAATAAGGGTCTTATTTTTCAAATCGGCTAATTTTCAAATACGCTATATTTTAGCCTATATATAATTTTGAATTTTAGTTAACCCAGAGGAGAGGTTGTCATAGTTTGAGAGACTTCTGGACAGTGCTGGGTAGATTACTAACAAATTGTATATTAGTCTGTTGCTGATTCCAAATTACATTACACAATTATTTATCTTAAGTAATGTATTCTGATTACTTTTGACCTAACTCGTCTATAACATTGATTTGAATCGATAATCTTGTACGGTATTGAAACAAATAGAGAAAGAAAATATATTCTGTTCTCTATCAACAACAAGAATTGCATTACACATCCATGGAATTCCACAAACCTGGAAGACCTTCTTAAAATTTATAAGCAGTAGATTTTTTTTATAGAAAGGAAAATAAAAAATAATACAAAGTAGTAGATTCAATTAATTGAATACTTTACTGCCATTGTGAGAATAACATTATTTGTTATATTGAGAGTATTTTAAAATGTGATATAATGTAATTACCATTTGGATTACATACCACCTGTAATCAGTTTCTACCCAGCACTGCTTCTGGAGAATGGGGACTACATAATACTACTAAGCTCAAAAGATAACAATATTGACTGTGAAAGTTTCCCTGTAATGAATAATATTTTTGAAAATAACAGATCTAGCAAGCTTTACATAGTTTGAGCTTAAGAGAGAACATTTGGCATCTCTAAATGTATTTTAGGCTTAATATCTTAAGATTTCATTCCTGTTAAATGTCATCAACTACATATATTAATGTTGAATATGTATACTAATATGTATACTAATATGGTGTGTCTAATGTAACAAATACTAACAAACTAAAAATTGTATTTCATGTGAAGAATGTTGAGGCTCATTGGTTTTTTGGCATTATACTATTTCTATATATTTTATTTTGGCACCATACTATTCTCAAATGTTTTATTTGGAATCTTTAGCAAGACTATGAATGTCAATATGTAATTATTGTAATGTTTTGTCATGTATGATTAAATGAAAAAAATCGACTGAAGCTTATTACTATGGCAGTATGTTACCTCAAAATTGTTAGATGGCTATTAATATGGATTTATATGATTATATCATCAATTGATGATATTATTAACAATAAATTTGGAAACAACTTGCATAAGACACTTTCCCGTCAGTTGTCTTTTCATTAGATAGAAGTCTAGAAATGCTGATGCAGTTGCATTTGTTCACATGGGAACGTTTGTCAGCATGTCCCCAATCTCACATGCAATTACCAGTGGTCATCCCAGCCATGGTCATCCTTAAGCCTCACTTTCACTGTGAGCTGGATTAGTCAAAGCTAATATCAATAAGATGGAGTTGGTGGGGTGTGTCTGATCCCAGGCTGGTACAAAAGCCTCCTGGGGGTGCCCACCTCTTTCTTAGGTCCCAGTGTCGTGTGTCTGTGAGAAGCGAAACACTCGCCTGCACAGCAGACCAGTTGGGCGTCCTGCAGAGTAGCTCCAGTCCAGCTCTCCGAACTTATCCGTTCTCAGTTTAGCGATGGGGAATACAACGGGCAGCACTGTGGACGACCTGCAGGCCGTTGAAATGCATCTGTGGTATAAGAAGTTCATGACCGAGTGTCCATCTGGTCAGCTCACGCTGCATGAGTTCAAGCAGTTCTTCGGGCTCAGAGGTCTGGATCCAGAGGCCAATGCCTACATCGAGCAGATGTTCCGCACCTTTGACATGAACAAGGTGAGTGAAAGACAAGAAAACAAGATGTCAAGTAACAGAGTGGATAGTACAATTGGTGACGGATGCCTTTGAAAGCCTTTCCAAGACAGCTTCAGTGTCTGTTTTTATTAATAGGTTGGATATAATGAGCAGGTTTTGAGGCTCATTGAATTTTGTTATATCAAACAGATCAGAAACTTTGTTTGCTAAGATCATGCCAGATAGATTTCTGCTGATTCCTATCTTTTGTGTGTGTGTGTTTTTATATCTCACACACACTACCATTCGAAACATTTTTTTTTCCAGCAAGATGCATAACATTTATAAAAAATTACAGTAAAGACATTTGCGTTGTTAAATGGTTCTATTTCAAATAATTGCTGTTGAACTTTCCATTCAAAGAGTCCAGAAAAAATATAACGGTTTCCACAAAATTATTAAGCAGCATAACTGTTTTCAACATTGATAATAATGCAAAATGTTTCTTGAACATCAAATCAGCATATTAGGATTTTTTGAAGAGTCATGTGAAACTAAAGACTGGAGTAATGATGCAAATGATGATGAAATTCAGCTTTGCCATCAAGAATAAACTACATTTAAAAGTTTATTTAATAATTTAAGCTTATTTCATTATATTTTTATTACCACATAAATGCATCCTTGGGGAGTATAAGAGACTTGTATAGATATAAAACCTTTTGAATGGTAGTGTGTTTATATATATATATATATTGTATATAAATAATCATTCACGGCCCAGAAAGTCGGCACACGTGAGTTTGCTATTTGTTAAGTCAGATCAGAGCAAAGCTCGGATCATATACAGTTGTCTGGATCAATATTTATAGTGCTATATTTGGCGCCTCATGTCATGCCATATTAATACAATGAATAATGAGCTTATCTATGAGATTAACATTTGGATTTGAGATTGTATTATAGAATTCGATCCCAATCACGTGCCATTTAACAACTAGCTTTCTCCAGGTCAAACTTGTTTTCATAGTTGGGTGCCAATGGGATTTTTGGCACTAAAACTGTTTTAAAACTGTTTTCATATCTTGATATGAGCATGTTTGCTTAATTATGGTATTATAGATCAAGCTAAATCTCTGCCCTTCACTGTACGATTGTGCCTCCCTCATCGCTCGGAGAGAAATCAATAATAGATCAAACAAAAGACAAATTAAAAATTAATGGTAATGACAAAATATCAAAGTAAAACTTTAATTTTATATTTATTCTCTATCGTAAACTGTTAAAGTGTATGTTATTATTCGTTCGATATATGGTCATTTTAATTAACTTCTAACTTCATAATTAAGTGGCACAAATTGCAGATAATTGAGTGCATTAGTTTTCTAATATTTATTTTATAATAGAAATATACTACAGAAATGATTTCTAGGAAATTAAATACATTTGGTAATACTTTAAAATAAGGTCTCTTTTGTTATCACTTGTATTAGCTAACATGCACTAACAGCAATACATTTGTAACTGCATTTATTCATCTTTGTTAATGTTAGTTATTGTTAATGTTAGTTCACAACTAATGTTAACAAATACAATTTATGTATTAATAAATGCTGTAGAAGCTGAGTTAATTCTTAGCTCATGTTATCTAAAGAAGTTAACTAATGAAGCCTTATTGAAAAAATGTTTATAGACTACAAAAGCCAGTTAAAGCAAGTCTATTCAACAATCAGAATAAAATATCCACATATCTCCACATTAACAAACCTCAAGTCCTACATTGCCCATGACCTTCTCCTTAACACTGCCCTAGACAGTTGTGCCACAAGCAGAGGTGACATTTTAAGGAAAGTGTGTTGACCTGAGGATTATGTCTGCGTCAAGTGGCTGTGTCCGTCTCTCAGACGCAGACCTTGGAATAGGCAGTAATCCTCCAGAGGGCACCCTCATCGTCCTAATCGTGATCCTCAGCACCTCCATCATCTAAATATGTGCAAGCACACAAGAACAAAGGGTATCCAGCCGCTTTAGGATTCATTAAAGATTAATGTGGGAACACATGCATATTATAATTTACTTTATAAAACAGATAGGTCCAGATGTGGATGCTGATTGGTGGATAGACCTCAAAAGTCTTCACAGCCCACGGTTTAACAGACAATGCTTATAGTCTCGGACTGATTGTTTTGTCTCATTTGATCCCATTGTTTTGTCTTAAGATGCTCAACAGTAATGTTTTCTTTTCTAAGACATGTTTATAAAAGCCCCAATTGAACTACAGCCTAATCCTGGCTTAATCTAAGCCCTGTCTGTGAAACCAGGCCTACTTCAACATGGCCGCATAGCTATTTAACATAATCCTTCAATAAAGCCATGAAGCAAACCAACCAGATCAGACATTATACACAGTATGTTTAAAGAGTAACGTACTGTAGCATGCACTCAAAAATATTTAGACCTATATTTAAGATGTATTTGAATTGCATTTAAAATTTCCATCCATTTGGATTGCAGTTTTAACATAAATGAATAAACTTCATGTAATGCACAATTATCAGGAATACATATATAAAATTGTTAAGATTTCTGCAATCAAAAAATCATGGCATAGTTGAACTATTTCCATAAATTAAATAATAATTTCAAAATGCATTTATTCAAATTGCTTAGAATCTGCTGTGGACCAAGCAATATTCAATTAGTAAATAAATAAATACATTTATTAATGTAGAAGTATTTAAAGCACCGTCAGTTATTAATACAGAAATTTGACCAGTTTCATATTAGCAAATTAAATTTATTAGTATGCCACTAATGGATGGAATTATAAATTATATTATATTTGCAATTCTAGTACAATCTTCCATTTAGCCTGGCCTATTTTTTTCTTGAGTGGTCTTAATGTTCTTAAATAATTTGATCTTTTGCAGGATGGTTATATAGACTTCATTGAGTATGTGGCGGCTCTCAGTCTTGTAATGAGAGGAAAGATGGAGCACAAACTGCGCTGGTATTTCAGACTTTATGATGTTGACGGTAACGGCTGCATAGACAGACACGAGCTCCTGAATATCATAAAGGTAGGAACGATAGTATTAAAACTGCACTAGACGGCTTTGAAAATAAAGGCTGGGAAACGATTAATCACAATTAATTGTATCCAAAGTAAAAGTTTGTGTTTACATAATATGTGTGTGTGTAGTGTGTATAATTATTTTGTATATATAAATACACACACATG
>JAOTRC010000031.1:13743943-13754181 GCA_027497675.1 Cyprinella lutrensis
ATTATACACACTACACACATATATATTATGCAAACACAAACTTTTATTTTGGATGTGATCAATCACGATTAATCGTTGCCCAGCCCTAATGAAAATAGAAATAAATATAAGAACTCTTCATAAAAATGGTCTCTTTTACATTAGGCCATACGCGCCATCAATGGAAGTGAGTCACAGGAAGTGAGCGCTGAGGACTTCACAAACAGTGTGTTTGATCGGATCGACGTCAATGGAGATGGTGAGTGTCATGAACTCTCACACTGAAATGATACGCTTCCAATATAAAGAGAGAAATGCAGTCTTTAAAGGGCATGATTGTGAACTTTTCTCTATTCAACAGGGGAGCTTTCACTGGAGGAGTTTGTAGCAGGGGCACGCAGTGATGAAGACTTTATGGAGGTGATGATGAAGAGTTTAGACCTCTCACACATAGTGGCCATGATCCATAACCGGAGACACAGCGTGTAAGAGACTGTCCACGTTCATATACATCATGTACAGTCTCTTTTCAAACTTCACCTCCACTGTCTAATTCTAAAAAAACACAATCATTTCAAACAAAGACTGAGTTAAAGGGCCAAGAGATTAAATAGGGTTGGGACATCCTACATCTAATATTCTGACTGTTTCCCAAAAAACAGCCTTCTTGCTAGAAAGTGGCTTCATGGGAAAAGAATCAGTATGAAGTGGATGTCCATTTATTATTGTATTATTAGCAAAAAAAGACTTTATTAATGTATATAAATAATAAGTGGTAGACAAACACATTCATTCAAAAGTTTGTTATCGGTAAGATTTCGTGGGCCTGACGTCTTTGAAAGAAGTCTCTTGTGCTCACTAAGGACACATTTATTTATTGTGGAAGCTGAATTGTTTTCCCAATAGTTTTGAGAAAGTTCAAAAGAACAACATTTATTAGAAACCGAAATATTTCCGAAATATCTTCAAACTTGGAATTTGATAACAAAATTCTTACTGATCCCGATCTTTTGAAAAAAAAGTGTACGTCAACTTTAATGTTGTTTATTTATTTTTTATGAATGTTCAAGGGAAGGTGTATATTTTTGGCATTGTAAAGGGTCACCGTTTTTAATAATTTGATATGTGTTGCCATTTTAAATGTGATTTAGTGTCTCAGTTAATAAAAGGTCAAGAATAAATGACCTCATATTATCTGAATATTAAAGAAAACATTGATTTCAAATAGATCTAGATGCAGTATTACGCAGCGTGTCAAACTCTGTCATGTCAGGAATGTTTACTTTTTTAAAAGATGTGTATACGTATATTTAAGGCTTACATATATTCGTTTCTGCAGTGTATAAGAATGCACATGGCTTCTTCTGCATTGGTTTAGACATTATGAAGGTGCCTTCTGTTGTAGGGCTAGGACCTACCATAAGCTTGTTAATGTACTGCTTGTGCTTCCATTTGTACATTAAAGACATAATAACTGCCACATGAGGTGTAAGTTCATGCATGGATTAGATAACTGCTGACACAAAAACGTCCCTCGTCTTAAGCCCCCGTCTTCTCTCAAGATTACGTCAGCTTGTGAAAACACATGAGTCACATTTTGAGCCTTTTTAACTGTGGACTCTCAGTTTCTATGACAACCACAATCTATTACCAGAGACCTGCGAGTCAGACGCAGCATCAGCTACCCCTCAAAAGCTGAATTAACAGAGCACAATACTAAAAGCCTAGTTTTCAATCAATCACTTACACTTCCACTGCACCCACGGTTCCTTTCTCCCAGATCCTCACTTTGGTCGTCATTCTGGGTTGTTTGTCTACATCAGAGAGGGTGATTGGTATTCATGCCTGCTTTGCCATCTTGTTGCAAAAGGATAAGGAGGTGAATCCTCTGAGCTGAGCTACCCTTCTACAAAGGATCCAAATAACACAAGACATATTTGTAATATAGATGCATCGATCAGTTAAACGTGGTTGAAGGGTTGTGTGCAACTGTGGTAGTACCGTGAATCCTGGGAGAGATGTTATGCCAGTCTCCATGATGTAAAAACATTGCATGAACATCAACAGATGGGAAGCCTGATACAAATGAGTTATTATTTGGTACAATCAATTAGTAGTAGAACTGTACCTGCCATTAGAGCACATAAAAGGGCACTTGCTTTTTGAAAAACGCACACATTATGTACCAAACCACCTTAATATTATCAGAATTATTATTAAAAAACCAAATAACATTAGCAATGACGCATTAAATTGATCAAATGTAATAATACAGAAATTTATAATGTTACAAAAATCTTTTCTTAAAATAAATGTGTTTTTTTAACTGCAAAAATTACACAATTAATGGCATTTTAAATGATAACATTTCAAAATATTATTGGCTGTACTGTTTTTGATTAAAACAAAAAACTTACTGACCCAAACCTTTGAATGATAGTGTACGAAAAGTAAATTGGACCCATTATTAGAACAAAATATACAGTTTTTATTAGAACTATTTTAACTTGTGCCACATAATAACACACCAAACCCATCAAACTTCCTTTAGAGGGATGAGTCTCTTCTCTAAACTGAGTATTTTCTAGTTGGACTAATGAATGCAGGAAGTTCCCGTAACATCATTTATTCATCCTGCAGTCCATTCAAGTAATCCCAAGTGATTTTGCCTGATCAGATGCCTGCTTCATATCCACTGCAGCAGGCTCACAGGAAGTCATACAGATACCTCACCACATCGAAGCTTACAGTTCTAGGAGGAAGAAAAAGCAAAGAGTAAACAAACTATTCGATGTGAGGCTAAAGGTTAGTAAACCAAATCAAAGACCCCATTTACACCTGGAATTAACATCTATTTTAGGAAATAAGATGGCAAGAAGAACCAAATACAAGTGCAGTTTTGTGAAGGGTCAACGTGGAGTAACACATTGACATAGTCAGTGATGCAGTCACAAAATAAGACACGCTCCATTTGAAATCTGATCACAGAGGCGGATGTTTCAATCCAAGGTCAAAAGGTCTGTCTATCTCACACTCACACACCTGGAGATTGCAAGAATGAAGTCCAGAGAAACGGCACATTTGTATTTGGGTGAGTCCAGCTGGTCATCATGCCCCACCTGAGAGAGAAGCTGCAGAGTAACTAGAGACGAAATCTGTAAAACAGAACAAAAAATGACTGTATTTCTATAAAGTATCATGACGTTATAATTATCATTCTTTATTTAACAAAATAATAATGTCATAATGTTTGAATGAAGTTCAGGTTATTCTGCTTTCTGGGCCGCCAAAAACCTTGAAGATCAATTTGTGTCCAATAAGAAAATTATTAAAATGCAAATGTTGTCATTGAATGAGGCACACAGGTAAGTTAACCTTGAAAATCAGCGTTAACCTTGAAAATCGTTTCAGTGCACTGTAAACGAGACTGTATGAGATGAGCACCAAATATTGTTCCTAGTTGTTTGATTTTTTCCCCATTCACTGTTTTTTTTAAAACTAATTTTATTTTTTACTGCTTTATTTGCTCATTTGCTATTTGTTCATCATGTCATGTGTTTTTACTCAATATGTAATATAATTGTTAAGTTTTGTGCTCAGGTTTGATTCTAAGCATAATATAACATTATTGTAAAACTTTTGTCGGTACAAAAAATACTAATCTTTGACAAAAAAAATAATTGTGTGTTATAATTTTGATTTAATAATATTTAGATATGAATTTAACTGGAAAAACTTGTGAAAAGATATGTAGTTTGGTTAATCACATAACAAATAGCTTATGGTGGAGGTCTATGGCCATCTAGTGGTTAAAGTGAGTTTTTTGTTTTATTTTAAAACTGCATTTTTCACAAAAATGGGCAAAAATCTTACATTAAATCATTTAAAATGATCCATGTTATCCCCATAAATGAAAGTTAGAAATGTGGGTCTTATAAAGTAAATTTGAGTACTTATAAAGTAAATTTGACCTAAAATGCTTTTATGTTTGTTTTTTTTTTGTAAAATAAATAAATATTTATTTATTTATAGAAATTTAAAAGATATCAAACATCCTCCAAAAACTGCACAAATGTTGAGTAAAAACATTAATAAACAGACTAAAATTACATTTGTAAAAAAAAAAAAATATATATATTATTCAGTTACAAAATGAAATGTTATTGTCTGGGGTCCCTATAGACCCCAAAGAAAATGAGTGTAGACACAAATGAAGATAATCAGAGGGTTAAAATTAATAATCCTGATATTTTTCATGATTGTAGGAGCCCTACATACAGCCAGGCTGTTCATCTATCAGAGCAAACTAGCATAGTTTTTAGAAAATAAATGCTTTATGAAAATAAAGAAAGATGAAACACTGCCTCCCAGTGTCCAACATGATTCCAAGACTTGCTTTTGCTGTAGCTTTGCATATAACTGCTTTATTGTCTTGCCTGAGCTAACTGAATGAATGGCATAGCTAGTTATTATCTGGTAACACAATTATTTGCCAAACCTTATGATTTACTCAATGAAATTACCTGTGAGAAGACACTGGCTGTAGGTGCAACTCTGCTATCAACCACACTGTAGAATATGGCCAACAGTCTGTCAAGAGGAAAAGGCTTCGGTCCCAACAGATGGTTACTAGTCTGTAGCAAAAAGACAGAATCAGAGAGAACAAAAAGACAGATGACATTAATAAACCTGCAGATAGAATAGTCATGAACAATAAACAACAGGAGAAACACCTCACCTTCTCATGTTTCTTCAAGAAATTAGTCTTTCTTATTTTCCCGTGACTCTAAAGGAAGGAGAAAAAAAGGATTTCTTTAGTGATCAGATGAATCATGAATGTGCAATCAAGATTTAGTAAGATCTCTTTTCAACTGAAAGGTCATGTTTTGGTAATAAAGAGGGGATCAGACAGCTGTAACAAACCTTGAGGAAGAAGCGTCGATCTGTGCGGGCAGGGTTAAAGGATGCCAGGTATGCAGCAATCAGCAGAAACTTGGAGTAATACGGCAGCTCTATGTGAGCGTGTGCTGATAAACCTACAGGAGGAGAAAGAGACTTCTCATTGGCTGATGTCAGCAAAGAGAATTGATTTCCTTTGGTCAAAAGTATACAGATGAATAAATCAAGAGCAGTCTAAAATTGACTAAGCAAATTCCATTTGCTATTAACAAAAATAGTTTACATATTATGAAATGAGTACTTAGTATACATTTACAAACTGAATGTAATGTTTTTGGACACTTAATTTCATGTTATTTAAAATTGAAAGAAATCATATATTAGGCATAATATGCGATTTTAGCCACTGGAGGTTGCTTATTCAAAACAAAAGCAATGTATTAAAGATTTATAAACTGTAATATGAAGCAGGGTGGGGCTGAAAGCCGTTAGAGCGGAACAAGACCACTGGAGCATTTGCTAATGAGAGACAAGCACGACATGCGACTCAAGAGCAGTGGAAGCTTTTATTATGCCACAGACGACCACCACTGTAACGTGTCTGTGGCGCAGCGCTGTTTTGTCATAATTTAGAATGCTACTCTGTGTGTTTGCTACTTTTAAAACACTTGTTGCACACTGAAGTGAGCTAGATCGATATTAGACATGGTGAAACATGGTACTCGCGGTAAATCAAGGAAACATGATTCAAACATTAACCCTAACTATGTTGAGCTATATAACAATGATTAGTTTTCGGTCAATGAATGCATCCAAACTGTTGCTCACATGTCTAATAAAACACACAATACATTAAAGCGTCTTTGGTGTTTCCATGCTTTCTGCATAAAAAGACCAGAAATCGAGGGTAAAGCAGGTATGATGTCATTGATATGCTATGATGCACATGGACATAGTCCGTGTCCTGTTAAAAATTGCTTATTTCTCTGGATTTAAACATTTGGGATAATGGAAGTACACAAGCCAACAAAAAATATAACATTGTTCTAGTGGTTTATTGGATATTTTAATCCAAAAATCTTACATATTGTGCCTTTAATTGTTAAAAATTGAGAGTAGGACTTCAGTACATCTTTATACGTCATTTCATAATTACTTCGATAACACTTTACAATAAGGTTCGTTAGTTAACATTAGTTAACTACATTAGTTAATATGAACTTATAATGAATAGCACATATACAGCATTTGTTAATCTTTTTAATGTTATTTTCAACATTTACTAATACTTGATCAAAATCTTGTTAACATTAGTTAATGCGCCGTGAACTAACATGAACGAACAATGAACAGCTTTATTTTCATGAACTAACATTAACAAAAATGAACAAATGCAGTAACAAATGCATCGCTCATGTTTAGTTCATGTTAGTAAATACATTAACTAAAGTTAACTAATGGACCTTATTGTAAAGTGTTAAATTTAACAAATTTGATTGTAATTGATTAATCATTCATCAAATTAATTCTAACCAGTAATGGGTAAAAGTTAACCAGTCAAATGACTGTGAAAAAATTGTTATGTTAAAACATAATAACCAACGCCACCTTTTCTATTTGTTCATCTGACTGTTATAAATCAGGTACGTCAGCTAAACAAAACTTAAAGTGAATGACTTAAGGACCAAGAGCTCAACTAAAATGAACATTGATCACCATAATGGTGACTTATGTTTTTCTCCTTCAGTGATTCTGCTTGTTAACATTAGGTGTCTTCAATATTGGCAATATAAAATAAAGAGTTCTTTGTACTCTTAAATATTCATCTTTGACGTCTATCTCACTGTAAAAAAAATATTGTTGGTTTAACTTAAAAAAATGAAGTAACGTGGTTGCCTTAAATTTTTAATTTCATTGAAAAGGAAAAATGTAGTTAATACAATGAAGGAGATTGATTTAATCCTCAGAAACTCAAAATATTATGTTATATGAAGTACATAAATTATTTAAGTTGATTTGACAAAAGAAATAATGTGATTACAAATCATGAAAATATATATATTTTTTACAGTGCTGTTATTCAGATATTTTTGATTATTTTTGTGTAACTTTTAAGGAATGAATTAGATTGATTATTACTCAGTTCTAATTAGTTAAATTTAATTAATAATATTGCTTGTAATCTGTTGTCACAATTTTATAGATAAAGCATATCTTGTTGTTGTTGTTGTTGTTGTTGTTTGCAGTCCAGACTTTCAAAAACCCATCTAGATAAAATTTTTGCTGGCCTGATTGTGAGCTACAGTATAAGTGTTTGATTTACGAAGATCCAACTCATTAAAGTCAGTAATTCGTTCAGGAATTGGACTAGGAACACCCTGTTGCGCTGTATATTTTTGAGTCGATTCATTAGTCATTTGTTCGGGATGTTTGCACTACATGTTGATTTATTAAAAAGAGGGGCTCATAATGATTAATTCAGGAATCGGATTAAACTGTTAGCTTGGTTTGTATCTGACTCATTCGTCTGAGAATCAGACTTCAAGATGGATGTGTTTGATCCACTAAAAAGGACTGGCTCATAAGAATAGTGAATTCGAGATTACCCTGTTATTATTCAATATCTGAATGTAACTGAACATCATTTTTTATTGATCCAGTTCTGAATAAGAACCAATTCTTGGTTCCCAAACTTACTTTTAGTCCATGTCTGTTAGCTTTGAGCTCATCACAATGAAGTTGAACTGATTGTGCTTCAATAGCCAATCCATTCTGGGGAAAATTCATTCAAATCAAGCATTCAAATGTATTCATATCACCATGAGCTGCATATGCCCAACAAAAAACAAAATGATTACAATAGCGCAGTCTGCAAATGCTTCTTAATGTTGCACTCTTGGCAGCATTACGCAATTTAACCCATATTTAATACAGTCTGGGTCTTATGTTAATGCACCTATACAGTTTTATTTGTATTTTTTTGATTATTTTTTGCTATATGCTTGTGTCCTCTTAAAATATTAAAATGTACAGTTGACTGGTCCAATAAAAATTCTGTTGAATGTCCTCCATTTGCAAGCAACTAGTAATAAAATAGCAAGTAGCAAATCATGGCTCATAAAACTTCCTATTTCGGTAAAAAAAAAATATGTCAATATATAAAATTGTGTGCATTCATTCAGCTGGTACTCTTCAATATAAAGGCTTGCGGTGTATAAAAGTGTAAAGAATGGCACTAACAGCCAAGGTCGTGCCTTCAATTCCAAAGGAATGCATGAATAAATGTGAGCAATGTAAAACTGTAAAAGCTTTACAAACACCAATATGTGTCGATTCTCTTTTCATCCAAGTCTATTAATGCAATTCTCCACTTCTTCTCTTACTGTCATTAGCTTTTTAAACTCACTTTTTATTTCTCCAGTATCTTAAATCCTTGGAGTTTCAAACCAAGCAGAGCTTCGGGGTATCTTTTGTCCTTTTATATCTCACAGACATATTTTGAATAGTTCATATTCACACTGTTCTAAAGCTAGAAGCATGGCGTTACTATATCGGCTTTCAAAGTGATGTATCCCTTCATTATTTAATATTCATTTCAGAATTATAGTAGTTGAAATGCACTTAGATTGATCTATAATTGCAAATCTATGCAAAAATCTCACGCATTACCGGTGTAATGTGCACTGACAGCTGGCAGATCTGTAGTCAGTTGTGTTTATCGAAAATGCTTCCATTTTTACAACTTTCACTCAAGAGCAAAATAACTTGCACATCTTCAGACTAATAAATATGTGTATGCATACCTCTCTATATACCTCTTCATGCAGTCTATTTTTAACCTACGTTGAGCAGTCAATAAGTTTTGAGCTTCAAAAGTTAACTTTAATTAGCGTAGACTTTCTAAACTTTGATAAACCTTAGATCTGCATGATGAAAGTGTTACATTGAGTGAATAATGACTAATGCTTTTATCTGCCGTAAAGCCCGATTAACGCCAAAAGTGTAGAGTTTCACAAGTGTCAAAAGCAAAACCAGAAAAGAATAAAATCGCTTTTCAACATTTATTATGAAATTAAAAAGATCAACTTTCACTGTTCAAACAATGCTCAGCAGAAAACAAAAACAAAATAATTATATTAATAGTCATCAAGGATTACTTGAGCCGCATACAGATTGCAGTGGGGAAGTACATTATAACAAGCGAAAGAAGAAAAAAAATTAAAATATGCAGAAACAAAATCATAACAGTCCATTATAGAATAACACAGCACATTAAGCAAGATTACCAGGAGGTCAATTTACATAAAACATATTTTATGTACATTATAAATTACGGTGGGGTGCAGTGGAGGGGTGGAACAGGAGAAGTTCACAACAGATGATGGTAATCAAAGCTATTAATCTGAAGAGAAGGGGGTGATTTGACATGATGACTCCTTCAACCTTTGGAAAGGCCCTACATTGTGTCATAATCATCGTTTTAGAGAAGGATGGACACAGTACTCTCTCAGAAATAAAGGTTCTTCAACAGGTCTTTTTATCATTGTGGGGTTTTTTGCTCTTTGGATATTAGAAAAGTTCTTGATGAGGTCCTTCAGATCAGAATAATTGTTTCTGGGTTCTTTAAAGTGGATGGTTGTCTGTGAAGGACCTAAACGGTTCTTTGTGTTTCTAACTTGAACCTTCATTTTTAAGAGTGTACAGTGGTGTTCATGTGGAGTGTGTGAGTTGGTGCACATTAGATGAACCCCTACTGTTCCTCGGGTGAGCATTTGAAACAGTGTGAAAACATGTAGGAGAAAAAAAAATGAAAAAGTGTCCAGTACATCACAAACGAGTCAAGAAACATTTTCTTCCACCGTATCTACTTTAGCCATTTCGTATCGTGCAGACCGTTTTGGTGTCATTCAAAATTGCAGCATGTAGGTACCAAGATGACTTCTCTTCTGATGTTATTGTCATAATTGGTTTATAATCTCCATTATATGTAATTAGGAATCATGCAATGCCAATAATCAATCATTGGAATCAAAAATATGGAAATCAAAATCCAAAGCCTCTCAGAGCGGATCCGGGAGCCAGCTCTTATCAATCAGCTTGCTTTATGGAATTAAATTATGATGAATGATGCTGACTTTTGCTTGAGACTTCAGCAAATGAGCTGGCAGAGGAAACAACACAACTAAACATTCATCTTTCGGTTTCTTCATCTCTCTCTTTCTTTCTCTCCTTTTGACTCCTTTAAAACAACATCCAGGCAGAAACATATTTGGTATGTTCTACCACAGTCTCATCCCAAAAAGTCATATAACTGACGTCTTGGGACGTCTTTTGACCATACGTCAATATCCGCCTTTTTA
>JAOTRC010000031.1:13756406-13766408 GCA_027497675.1 Cyprinella lutrensis
AACTAATATTCACTGGATGGTCATATACCTTTTCACCACTAGATGGGGGTAAAAATCACACAGTGTAGCTTTAAGCAATTAGCAATAATCTAGCACTACTTGGTTTATTCTGTCTTTGTGAAGTGTGTGAAAGATGCAAAAACACTTTTTACTGGTTTATGAGCACCTGCTACATCATAAAAAACTGCTACAGCTCCTTTTATAGACTCAGCCCATTTACAGGAACGTATGATCTCACCAGGTGCCTGAGCTCCCTTAGATCCCTGCACACTGAGAAGAAGACGCCCAGCAGGATGTTTATGTAGGAAGCGTAGAGTTCAGGGGTGTAGGATGGGTGATGATCCCGAGACAGAATCTGCACAAGCTCCACTGAGGGACCAGAAAAACAGGTTTTTAGAAACGTTCCATACATCCATCCAAAATATGAAGTATGTCATCGACCCTGTTTGCTAGGGATGCACCGAAATTATTCGGCCAAGAATAGAAAAAAAGCACTTTTGGTGTTCGTAAGTAATAAAATTTGACCTAATGACGGTTCAAATAGCACCATCATGTGTGAGAGGCGCACACGCTTTATAAATGCAGTAAACATGTCACAGCGTGGAAGCATTTCAAAGTGTCAGAGAATGACGTAAAAATGGCCATTTGTCTATGCACCCTAAAACGCATGCAAGCGCACCCTCAGTTGATACTTTAATAATATCAAGAATTTTAATTTCGTTTCATCCCTACTGTTTGCACATCGTCTAAGGTAAAAGTCTCTGATTTTTTGACTGTGATTGAAGCCTAAAAAAGCCAAACACATGCACTTGCAAATTTTAATCTCATCACAAATGTGACTTTCAAGCAAAATAATCGTTTTTATATAACACCTGGGCCATTGACAAATCTGATCTTCATTCAAATTTACTTTAACACGCTGGTATCCTTGTGCAGTGATTATATAATAAAGAGAGCTTGTTTTTACATAATCATCTGTCAATTGTTTCCTTTTCCCTCTTACCTTTACTGTAGTCTGGGAAATGAAAGAGCAAAGGTTCAAAGCAGCCAGTGTTGGGCCGAAACTTTTCCCACACAATTTCGCTGAGCAAGATAACAGTGACATTATCATTTACCTGCCACAAAGAGAAAAAAAGGATGAATAGCCAGAAGTTTAGATATTCACTGTTGCACAAAGAAGTCAGAGGAAGAATTACACCTGTGATATATAAACACAAAACACAACTCAACCTCTTTTAACACATACTGTAACCCTCTATATAAAAGGCAGAGCTTGTAACTCTATTCTTACTAATGTAATAAACAATATTAAAATTGAGTGTATACCAGCTCCTGTAGGCGCAGAAGAGCAGGAAGCAGGCTGAAATCCATATCTCTCATGCGTTCAGCTCGGTCCAGAATCTGCAGGGATATTATATAACCTTGAAGCATCATGTCATGGCTACACATCAATGCACATCTTAAATAATATCTTAAATGTGTTTATAGAGCATTTCATTCAAACGTTAACTCTAAACAGACAAATCTGCAAACATAAACAAAAGCAATATCCGTGATGACAAATGGAAACTAACTATGTAGCGTGTCTGTGTGGCAGGTGTGCTGGAGCTCATCTGTTTGTACAGTCGCACGAAATCTGACAAAGAAGGGCTCCGAGGGAGCAATGCTGCAGCATCTGGCCCGAAAAAGGCAGACAACACCTGGTGAAACAGCAGTCCTCCGGACACACACTCTACACAGTCCACTGAAGCATGGGGGAGCTGCACAAAAAACACACACTCAATGTCTTTCACTTGTCTCTCAATTAGTAAACACTTTTACTTACCTTGCAATACACTTAATATAGGAATAATTCTTAACCTGAATTTCACTTCCAAATGCTGCAATACACTATACAACTTTTAAAATCCGAATAGACTTTTCCAAATAATCCATTTTCAGCATCTTACCTCCAGATCTTTCATGATGGTGAGCACCACGTGACTCTTTCCTGTTGCTCTGTGGCCATAGATGAAGATTGAAGGATAACTGTATTGATCTGGCTGTTAAGAGACAGAGCAACGACAGCTCACATTAACTCTGTACGGTAAACTAGAGTAAAATGATCCACAATATGGCAAAAACAGTAATATTGTGATTTTTTTACAATATAAAATATAATGTAATTTATTCCTGTGATGGCAAAGTTGAGTTTTCAGCATCATTGCTTCAGTCTTCAGTGTCACATGATCCTTCAGAAATCATTCTAATATGATGATTTGCAGCTCAATCTTATTTTTATACATTTTAAAAACAGTACTATTCTTTTCAGGATACTTTGATCAATAAAAAGTTCAAAAGAACAATATTTATCTGAAATAAAAATCATTTGAAAAATTATAAATGTACTTACTGTCACTTATGATCAATTTAATTAATCTTTTCTGAATAAAATTATTAATTTCTTTAATTACTTTCCTCCAAAAGGTTAAATTCTTACTGACCCCAAAGTTTTGAATGACAGTGTATAATGTTACAAAAGCTTTCAATTTCAGATAAATTCTGTTCTTTTAAACTTTCTATTCATCAAACAACTGTTTTCAACATTGAAAATAATGTTTCTTGAGCAGGAAATATTAAAAAATAATATAGCCAGCCAAAATATATAACTGTTTTAAACATAATAATAATATAATATTATATTATATTACAATATAATATAGGCATTTCACTTTTTATTGAGAACATTTTATAAACAAAGCAGTCACAAAACAGAAGAAATAAACAATAGAGAAAAAAAGGTATATATGTAAATATATATTGAGGGTGTAGATCAGAGTAGATTACAATAGATCAGACTTGCATATTTCAATTGTTTTTTAAGCCTTTTACATTACATGGGTTAGAAACCGCAGCAAAGCAATGCTTAATGCATAGAAAAGAGGTTTCTGAATAGCAATTTGAAAATATACATTTATGTATATACACTTTAAACATTTATGTTTTTAAAATTAAAATGCTCTTTTCCAATTAACACAATTTAATCAAAACATTTTTCCAAAGTTAAGACAAATCTTCAATGTCAATGTTCTCAAGAACAAATCGGGAAAGTCTTTCCACATTAATTCGAAATATTTGCAAAGCCAAAAAGAAATGCACTATAGTTTTTAAAATTAGAACAGCATGTATCGACCTCTTGTATAGGTATCTCACTCACCTGTCCCATGAGCGACAGCAGTGACGTCACCTGTGTCTCCCTGCAGGGCAGTCTGTCAGCCAGAGAGCGCAGTGTGTCCTCATGGTAACCAAGACACTGCAGCGTCACAGACATCCTCTGGTTATAATAAAACATCTGTATCAATATCTTAAACATATGCAGTAGTGTTTAGTATTTTAGATGACTGTTTGCGTGAAAAAAACATAAACAATTACGTAAAGGCGCAGACCGTACGGGTCTTTAAACTTGATCTTAAACGCGGCCCTAACGGCGAAAACACTGACAAGGATAGAGACTCGACGCACAGCCGATGCATAACGTTATATATCAGCTGATGCATATATATAAACCAATAATAACTAAAACTACAATAACACATCCTGTGTAATAATATTTACACGTGTCCAAAGTAGCAAAGCGTAAAAATACGACGCTTTCCAAAAGAAACTAGTCAAAATAAGCTAAATAAATACCTACTACTGGAGCAGATGTTTTAATGCGAAATTACTGTTTTTTATTTTTCAGTTTTCGAGACAGAAATCCTTTGCTGCAGGATAAACTTCACATCAGTTTCCCCCGCGCGGTTCACTAGTCGACGTCAAGAGTGTGCGTCACTTCCGGAAAGGGTTTGGGGTTTGTAGTTCTTAGCGTTTTAATTCCTAACGCTCTTGAATATTTTTTTTAACGTTTAAAATCTAGAATCTATATACTCATCAGCGTCAAGGTCAAAACACAGGGTAGACATAATTTTAGGGAATTCATTGCCAGCTCCTCTTCTCTCTATCTGCTATGCGGACGGGAGAGTGACAGACAGACGCAGACTCTATTGGAATATTCGGGTGTGCCAGAAGAAATCTGCGCTGTTCGCTCGAGCCCTCTCCATCATCTCCGCGAGCGCGTCTCATTGAGATCTATACGCTCGGCATGAATCTCATCCCAGCGTTTATTCATGCACGCGACATCACTGTGGTCAGCTGTAATGTGTTTTATTGCTCTGGGATGTGCGCTCAGGATTAAATCGGATGGAGCAGTCAGTGGTACGCCGTTAAACCAGTAACCGAGAGGAAAGCGATATTTGCGTATTGCAACTGCCTGTGCGTGTAAATCTGAGAAGAATGGACACGCAAAATATGATGCAGTGTCTATTTGTCGTCATCTGAACATCCGTTATTTCTTTTAAACGCAACAGCACAGCAAGATTCACGGAAATCCGCTTCATATCTTGTAATAGCCTCATGGAAGCATCAATTCGGACTGTATAAGGTAGAGATATATTATTTGTATAAATACATCTTTTAGTATATACATGTCTTCAAGATTGTAATATTTTTCGCAAACCATCTAAGTATTATTAATTTATTCGGGTCATCATTAAGTATTCATACTGACATTTGCGTTGGGAATAATATCTCTGATGCACTGGAATGCGTCTTCCTCATATGAGCTGTCTCTTAATACGAGTTTAGTCATTATTTTTTTTGCCGTCCCAAGTGTGATTATTCACCTTAATGAGATCTTTTGGCTGAATGATGCAGATGCATAGAGACTGAATGAGAGGAGAGCTGGGAAAGAACATCATTGGAGTCACGGACAGAATGCCACATCCACGCTGAACGAATCACTGTGGCATCTGGCACCAAAACTGCTTAGTCTGTCGCGGCATCTGTGAGCTGTTCTGTCTGTACTTCAGTTTAGGTGGCACCCCAAGCAACGTCTAAAGAGGACTGAGTCCGGATTGAATCCTTAAATGACCTGAATCTGGATTCATTCTAGAATCAAGACACAATCCAAACAGGATTTGAATCTAGTCTCAGTCCAGATAGAATCTGAATCCATAAAGGAACTAAATCTGGACTTAATCCAGATTGGAGCTGGATCCAGACTAAATCCGTCAAGGATCTGAGAGCGGTTCAAAACCACAGTGGATCTAAATCTAAATTGAATCCAGATAGAGCCTAAATCTGGACTGAATCCAGATAGGAACTGAACCCAATCTCAATCCAGAAAGGATCTAAAACCTAAATCCGGACTGAATGTCGACAGGACCTTAATCCAGACTCAATCCAATCTCTAAATCCAAATTGAATCCTGATAAAACCTAAATCTAGATTCAATCCCGATTGGACCAGAAACAGAACTTAATCCAGAATAAATACAGGGTGAACCTACTCCAGGTTGAATCCATAAAGTATTGAATAGTTAAAAAAAGTGAAATATTTTTTATGCATGATTTTTAAATTTTTGCCTTTATGGTTGCCAGATTTCCAATTAATCTCATTAGGCTAGCCTACAATTTTGTGGATGGGAGATGTAGACCCATCCAATAATAATATAGGATAGATAAAATAGATAAAATCAATTCCCATGAGATTTTTTTATTATTATTATTTTGCTTTCTATTTACACACTTAATTACACAAAGAGAGGAATCGCACGGGATATACACCTGGCAACTAATCATCTAAACCGTCAGCCGCATTTTCCAATTCATCCTGAGCCTTTGAGGACGGGGCACTACCAGCAAGAACCAGCAAGGTGAGATGCAACATTTTATTCAATATCTTAAAGAACTAATATCTAAATATTTCCCCCCAAATGTGATAGCCTACTCAGCAGCCACAGTACGTCAATGTGACGTCAGGAAGACGTTGCACTCACAGTCAGACGTCATATT
Source organism: Cyprinella lutrensis (assembly GCA_027497675.1). Classification (NCBI taxonomy): domain Eukaryota; kingdom Metazoa; phylum Chordata; class Actinopteri; order Cypriniformes; family Leuciscidae; genus Cyprinella; species Cyprinella lutrensis. The sequence continues at coordinate 13,762,277 of JAOTRC010000031.1, forward strand.
TTGGTTGAAAATGAAAGTCAGGTTGACTTCTAAATATAACGTTTGTTTGGCGTCAAGCTCCAACGTCAGACAGATGTTGAATTTTGGTTGGAAACACTGGAACAAAATGTGATATGCATGGCAGCACATTAAATCTGTGAAGATCTCAGCAGAGGAGGATTAAACAACTCCACAAACAGCATTACCTGCTTCACTAATTACTAACCAGACTGACTTTTCGCTTTAATGAAATCAAGTTGCATTTTAAAGTCAGCATGATGGTGGTTAGCGTTTGCTTTAGTTGTATTCTTGACCCTTGACTTTTTAGTTTTAAATTTTCTCTGACTACTGTAATTGTGTGTTTATAAAGCACACTTGTGACAAAAAAGCCATGAGAAAATGAGATCAGGTGATTGGCTGTTTATTGATGATAAAGTCATCATCATGTAATTGCCTGAATCCCTGATCTTATTCAGTGTCTAATGTTTTGATTATATAGGACTTTTTTATGTTGTGTTATAATAGATGCCATTTAATTTTACAGTACGAGAGCAATGTTATTTATCAAATAATATAAAGGATTTTAAAAGCATTTAAACTTTTTTCTCTACATTACTTAGCCATCAAGGATCAGTGTATGACTCTCAACAATGGTGACAATCAATGAAATGTTTCTTGCTGCAGTGCATGCTGGGTACCACCAATCAAAACTCACCCATATCTCCCAGCATGCATTGTGGCATTAATACATAATGCAGCTGGATTTTTTGTAGCTTGCTTTATGGTCAGAGTTGACCGGATTATCTGGATAATTTGTTTGATTGTCACCATTGTTGAGATTCATATACTGTTTCTTGATGTCTGTGTGCGTCCATAAGGCCAAAGTAAGGCCATAGATTAAAGATTTTTGTGCACTAAATAGTTATTAAAGGGTTGGTAAAGTATGATTTCACTTTTCTAACTTTGGTAAGTGTGTAATGTTGCTGTTTGAGCATAAACAGTATCAAAGTTACAACGCTCAAAGTTCAAAGCAAAGGTAGATATTTGCTTTTAAAGAAAAGGGCTACAACAAACGGCTGGTAGGGACTACACGACATTCCTCGAGGGTTAGTGACATCAGCAACCCCAAAATGTACATAAACCCCGCTCCTGGGAACACGCAGTCGATGTTGAGAAGAGGGAAAGTTGTTGTATAAGAGTACATTTGTGAGTCAGCTCAAACTTTAGCATCCATTTTCACATGCAATAGAAAGTCGCTCTGTGTGCATCTCACAACAGTTCCTATATGAGCGATTTATAGATTACCATGACAGAATATCCTAATTAAAGATGGTTAACTTCACATCAGCAACTTAAATGCATCAACTAACCATTCAAAGACTTCCTGTTGCATTCTACATGTCACTTATTCTTGAGTCTCACCATCTTTGACTGACTCCATTTTAACATTAAAGGTAGAACAGTTTCTGTCATTTTAGTGTGTCTGGGTGAGGTAATTGCAGCTGCTAACACATGCAAGCTCTTGAAACCCCGCCCTCTGCAGCAGCTCATTTACATTTAAAGGGCCAGGCACAAAACGGTGCGTTTTTGCAAACCCTCAAAAAGTGACTAACATGCTATATAACAATATCTGGGGGTATTTTGTGCTAAAACACAAACATCTGGGGGTATTTTTGTGCTCAAGAGAACAACTAAAGCAAACAATAACCTCTATCATGGTAACTTTAAAATACAATGTGTGATTTCTTTAAAATGGAAATTAAATGAAGTAAATCTGGTTAGTTTTAAGTGAAGCTAGAAATAAGTGTATGGCCATGCATTTCACCTTTTTGTTTTGTTTATTCCAACCAAAATTCAACGACTGCCCAACGTTGGAGCTTGATGTTAAACAAACATTGTATTTAGATGTCAACCCGACATTCATTTTCAACCAAAATCTTCAACCCCGACCTCCAATAAGCATCAAGGGACCCCCCCCCCATAAAGTCCCCAAAAATGTCTGTCCCCCAGTTTGTCATTCAATACTAAAATACTAATATATGATACTGCCGCTACCATAAGCTACTCCAAATTAGATTTGCATCTGAAAATACGCTCAAGTGCGCCACCCGCTGTTTTCTGAAGGAATTTACAGACAGCGACGTCGCCGTGTGACTGCCCAACACAATCTCAAGAAAGTTCTTATCTACCATTTTGTACGCCAAAAAATTTTTTTATTGAAGAAGTAACACAAAATAAAATTCGTACAACAGATACGCACTTTAACGAAAGTCTGGCAGAGTGGATCCTCATTTCACCTCACGATGAAGGTAAGATAATATTTCTTTGTTTTATGATTGTTTGGTAAACCAAATTTACTGATCAACTGAATGAGTGCGTATCGTACATCACATGCATATACATCACGGAGACGTCTATTTGATGTGCGTTTTCTCATCTGCAATGCAGACGTTTAGGATGTTCCCGGTCAGATGTCAAATAGACGTTTATAAGATGTCTTTAAGATATAATGATTTAGAATGTATGTTAAACTGACATCTTAAAGATGTCTATCAGATGGTAGTAAAGAGCAGATGCTTTCCAGATCACTTCGATCTTTAACAGACATCTCGCAGACGTACGTGTGCTGCTATCTTACTATTATTATAAGCTTGGTTAGTAAATAACTTTAGTTTTTTTTTTTTTTTTACAAGATGCTAGGTCACTATCAGACAATTCAAATAAGTCATCTAATGTAATTCTTAGAAAAATAAATCTCGATTGGAGCAAACAACCCATTCTGAATCTGAATTAAACAAACAATTTGAAATCTAGTAACCTTAACTAGAAATCTAGTAACACTTAACAGTGTTCATTTCATTAAGGACATTATTACTGATGAAAATGGTTATTAGGTGAAGGCTTTTTTTCTAAGATGATGAAATATATGAATCATGACAATAGGCAACACAGTTATTTCCCCAAACAAACTCATAAAAATATGACGACAAAAAAAAGATCTTATTTTAGGCTGTTCAGATGGGAATTTGCACAGACTGTGATGACGTATTTAACAGTCATCAGCATCATAATCGTATCAAATTCTTTCTATTTTTTAGGGGCCAATGTGGGTTGTTCTAAACAGCAGTGAATAAAGCAATGTATAGTGTATAGTACATGTGCTAGCTAGCCTAGCATGATGCCGATTGGCCTGATAGCTTGCATTTGAACCTATTGTACATTATGTGTATGTAATTATGTGTTCAATTAAGTGTTAAATGGCTAAATATTTCAGTTATAAAATAACAATGACGTTCAATTGTTCACTTAATAGGCTATTATTATTGTTGTTGTTTTTTAATTCATTAACGGTTTATCAAGTTTACACTCAGTTTGTTTCATTATGCACTATATAGCAAGCTATGCACATTTAAAATTAATATCGTTTGTATGAACTATTATTCGCCTAATCATAGCTGATAGAGACCAAATTTCGAGGGAGGACCCAGTTTGTCATTACATGGGTCACGGGCTGGAGGACGGAGAAGTGGGGAAATAAGGAGGCACCAATTTGTGTATCCAATTTAGAAATGCATGAATAGCTTTTCTTTGCACAGCACAAAGCAGATTTTTAAAGAGCAGATTTTATATTAGCCCTGTAAATCAATTTAAGTCTGTGTAATTTCAAAACTTCTGTTGTCCTCGTAACCATTTCAGCAGAGCCATAACAGTGGCAGGATAGTGCAATGGCCCTGATGCCACATGTTGCCAATCACCAAATATGACTGGCAGAATTATTTGGGAAATACAAGTATTACATTTAAATGTAACGAGGAGCATTTTTACATTAATTTACAGGAAATTCAGAAAGTGGATGTATGTGTACTGATGAGTATCGCTCTTTCGGCAAGTGCTATTATTCATATACAATATTCTTCAATACAATGTTCAGCTATCGAAGAACGCATTAAAATTCATAAAATGAGCTTTAGATTTGTAACATGGATCGAGAACATCAGGATCTTAGAATTTAGTTTAAAGGGATAGTACACCCAAAAATGTACTCACCCTTACATAGTTTCATTCTCATTTAAAGGTATTAAAGCTACACTGTGTAACTCTTTTAGTTTATTCTTAGCTAAAAACACTTAGTTCTTTCAAAAATATGTGTGCT
>JAOTRC010000031.1:13846017-13864875 GCA_027497675.1 Cyprinella lutrensis
AGATGCACTTTTATGATGGACAGATGCACTTTTATGATGGATAGATGCACTTTTATGATGGATAGATGCACTTTTATTATGGATAATGTTGCACTTTTATGGACTTCAAAACAGAAAAACTCATTCACTGATATTATAAAGCTTGGAAGAAGAAAGACATGTTTGATATAACTCTGATTGTGTTCGTCTGAAACCAGAAACAACTGGGTGGTCTGTGTGTGTGTGTGTGTGTGTGTGTGTGTGTGTGTGTGTGTGTGTGTGTGTGTGTGTGACTGACCTTCTGTGTGGTGGTGTTGGTGGTCTGCGTGGAGGGTTTGGTGAAGGTGATCTTCACGGGGGACATGTGCGGCGGGAGAGAGTTGGCGATGCTCTGCATCAGGTTGCTCATCTTCGGGCTGCCGCTCACGGGCACCGTGATGGTTTTGGAAAGGGGCGTGGCCAGTTTAGGCCCCTCCTTTAGCAGGACGGGGGAGGAGCTTGAGGAGTTGGTCCTGCGCCTCTTGCGGGGTTTCTCATCCTCGTCCGAGCAGCTCACGCCTGAGGAGAAGCACACACACCTCAGTGTTTGTCGTGTGTGTGTGTGTGTGTGTGTGTGTGTGTGTGTGTGTGAGTGTGTGTGTCGTACTCTTGACGTAGACTGTACTACCGCTGGGCAGCACCACCACGTTGGACGCAGGACTGGCGGGTCGAGGGGATTTGACAGCGGCGGCTGCACTGCTACTGGGAGTCGAAGCACTGGGAGGAGTGGAGCTCGTGCTGGTGTAGGAGTAACACACAACCACTGCAACACAAACACTAAGTCACACACACGAGTAACACACAACCACTGCGACACAAACACTGTCACTCACTCAGCTGTGCTCTCCTGTAGCGCTTCACACAACACACTGAGGCTCTACACACACAATTCTGCTGTATTTTACCCAAATTCCCATTTCCTCCCAAAATTCAGTTCTAATGCTTCAATTCAATGTTAGTAATCAAAATGAATTTCTAAATTTAAATCACGTCACAGCACAGGGCGCTGCGGGCTGTGCGCGGGGTTCACCTTCTTTGTTGGCGGTGTCCGCGGGCAGCATTAGCGAGGCGTTCTGGTGCGCTGTAGCGTTAGCCACCGCGTTAGCCGTGACGGTGAAGGCCGTCTGAGGAACCAGTCTGGGCATCAGAGGAACCAGTCGACGGCCCTCGATCGACCACTCAGACGAGCTGTTCGGCCCCGACATGCTGCACACACACACACACACCAACGTCACTCAACCAGTACAAAACACTCAGGCTCAGGGAGGAAACGGTTAACAACACAATAAGGCAATTCGAATGTATTAACAGTTAAAGGTGCAGTGTGTAAGTTTTAGCGGCATCTAGTGGTGAGGTGGTGAACTGCACCCGACAGAAGTTACGGTGGCTGACAGGAAGTGATGTCGTTGTCTGAGACAGAGTTACATTATTATCGTCACTTGTTCATCGTTGTGTCAGTGTTTTACTCGCTGACTTTAGGAGCTTCTGATCATGAGGAACAAAATAGTGCTGAAACGTGTGTGTCCGCTCAGGGCCACCGTAGAAACATGTGTGTGTAAGCGGACCCGAGGTGTGTGTAGAGAGAAACGCCTCACTCTAAGCTGATAAACACACAACTTCACTGTGTCAGCTCTTCATACACCACTAAACACACAGTTATAAAGATGATATTGCTCGAGTGATTAAAAATATTACAAAGTATATATAAGATCTGCTTGGTTGCCTCAGAGAGATGAGAACTGCAAAGACTCACTGATGTGCGATGGTGTTCAGGCGCTCATCGTTGACGGCTCTGCGCACCTCGGCTCGATGGCGCTCTGTGGAGATACTGACACACACACACACACACATCAAACCTTCATCATCCTCAGTCAGAGCAAAACACACACACACCTTCATCATCCTCAGTCCAACTAAAACTACTTTATCTGACAGAACGTTCGGGTCTAAACTGATTATTGTGACTAGAAGACATTAAGATATTAGACATAATAAAGTTGTAATGAAACAAATTGCAGTGAAATTAATTATTGAAAGAAAAAACCCTGTAGGGCAGGGCTTAGTTTTATCTGCTGGTTGTTGATTGGATGTTGAAAAGTGGGCGTTGCACTCCAAATTGGAGGCAAATCTGAAGGCGAGTTTGGGGGCGGGGCTTAAGCAGACCCACACGGTAAAAAGCATTGGGTTCTTTTTTTAACCCAACCGCTGGGTTACACGTATCGGGTCAGTAAGTTGGGTTATTTTCACAAAAATGTTGAGTTAATTTTAATATCGTTTCTAGTAATAACCACTTGTTGCATAAACAATGATGTATATTTACATTAAATCCCAGAATCTTCAATATTTAGGTTGTAATTTAAAAATTAGGGCTGTGCAAAAATTAATTGTGATTTATTGCATCCAAAATAAAAGTCTGTGTTTACATAATATATTTGCGTGTGCTGTATATAATTATTTTAAGTATATAAATACATAACAAAATGTGTTATTCATATATAAAATATTTTTATTTATCTAATATAGATTATGTATTTATATATGTACAGAATTTAAATGCAAATAATTCTTAAATATATACATGCATGCATTGGTATTTATATATACAAAATAATTATATACAGCACACACAAATATATTATGTAAACACAGACTTTTATTTTGGATGCGATTAATCGCAATTAACTTTTGCACAGCCCTATAACCAGGTTTGTTTACTTTTATTAGAAATTTCTATTTTTATCGTTTTGCTTGTTTATTTTGCTTTTTAGTTTATTGTAATGTTTAGGCAAGTTTACTGTGCATTTCATCATGTTATAAGTTAACATTAATTTTTCAGACAACATACATTATTACATTTTGCTTAATAGATTGTTGGTTATTTTCAAATAGTAAGTGATTTCAATAAATATAAATAAAAAGAAGTAAACTAAATTGTGTTATTAGTGTATTTCATCAAGTGATTAGTAATGGTTGCTATTGTTCAGTTACACCTGTCAGCTTGAATTATGAAATTTGAAACTGAAATGTCATATCATGTATGTGTTTCCATAATTTATTATATAGTAATTTTATGCTTGCTTGTGTGTTCTCAGTATGGTGACTAAATTGTGGAAATTCATTCAGCTACATGACATTTGGTCCCCTTTTTCCCCAATTTAAAATCTTTTTGTTTGTCTTTAAGCTTTTAATAAAATGGTGTCTGTGAATGGCCAGGATTTCAATCTCCAGTTAGTTGACACTGCTGGACAGGTAAGACCCACTACAATTTTTCTATATAAATCTTTTTCTTTTTTCTTCATTTTTCATACCAGTTGTTCCCTTCCCCTTTTCTGTTTAGGATGAGTATTCCATTTTCCCCCAGTCTCATTCTATGGATATTCATGGTTACGTTCTGGTGTATTCTGTCACTTCAATGAAAAGGTCAGAGGGTTTTTTTTTTACTTGCATTGTTATTATTCTTTTATGGGTTTTTTTTTTTTGTTTTCTTTAGTCATACAACTGGAATGTTTAAAGGTTTGGTCTCTTCTGACTATTTCATTTTCTTAAAGTGTAAATTGCAGGTTAACCACCACAACTAATTAATGTGTAAATTGAAGTGCTCAATATGTATATATTTAAACATTTCTGTCTTAAAATACATTAAAATAACAACAAAAATAACATTTATTGGGGTTTCTTCAAAGGTAGCATGTTTTTTACAATAACTGAGTGATGACATCATAAGAGGGAGCGCGGACGGAAACATAGACATAATAAATATATATAGAGGCCCTATTGGCCGCTTTGGAACGTTGCTGTGATACGTCAACGCATCTGCCATTTTGCGGAGGGCAAGACTGCACTGTAATCAAATGCAAGTAAACGTTTTTTTCTGGATAAAAACAAAAAATAAATTACTTTTATCAACTGATTTCAGTGGTTTTGTTCGTGGTGTATAAAAAGTTCCATCTCTAGTTATTTAAAATCTTGATAGTTAGACTTATGAAACATATATTTTTATTAAGGAAATTCATGTAGGCATCTGGCATTTTATTCTTGGAAAAGAATTGTGAAGATATAATTAAATTTTTACCTTAAATTTAAATAAAGTTTTCTTATTGTGGAAAAAGCGTTTTCTGTGATTGACCCGATTTTAGCAATTACAAAGATAATTGATCCTTTTTACTAATGCATATGATATGGTACAACTACAGTGCAATGCAAATAGTAGATATAAGATAAAGTGAGATGTAATACTTAACAGTTTAGTCAATAAAACAAACAAACAGTTGGCCCTATAGGCCTAAAGCAAATAAAATAGTAATGAGTCGTAATAATTATATAAAAGTACATAATATAATATAACAAATATTGATAATAGCATATAGTTATGAATAGTACAATCATTTAACAGCATAGCTGTAATAGATTGATAATTGTAAGTGGTATAATAGCACATTAATAATAAGAACAGCAAATACAATGTAATATCAATTGTAGCATAATATAGGCAATTATGAAAAAAATATGAAACATTACATTATTGATTATTTAACTGACATTTAACAAAAAGATTTGTGTAATTTTCTTTTATATCGGCCTACATACAGTGAAGGGAATTTAAATAATTTATATATTTTAAAATATTCCCTCATAGGCTATATAAAATAAAATGTCACAACCTTGTCTCTTTTTGTGAGACCAAAGATTGCCAGTTAGATGTACACAAGAAAAATGTTTACCCACTAGAGTAGAGACATCAGAACCAGCGGCAAGCATTAGAAGGATTAACTCCGAAAACGTCAGATCAAATTTTTAAAATAGGAGCTATCTTTATAAATAAACCACAGATTTATGCCTTAAACAACTACATTGTTGACTTAAAAACTATTAAAACTACATTTCGTGACACAATAACAGTAGTATTTTTAAATTCCGTGGCTTTTCTCCTCTGAACATTACTATTACTAATTATATCATGACCAAATACAACCAGAAAGAAATGTTCAGTCTTGCTTGTGAAAGATGATTCCTCGAGACCTGTTTTCAATTGTGTGGCAATTTGTACAGCCTCAAGCAGCACACGAAACAGGCATTTTTCTCAATTCTTGTTATGAGAAGTATGAGAAAGTTGTCCTCCGCAATATGGTGGTGCTGTTGATGTACGCTCCAGCTGCCAATAGGGCATCTATGTATTTATTGTCTATGGGCGGGAATGCACTCACTCTGTGTTCGAGTTGAGGGAGGATAAAACGATTCGCGGGACTCCCGCAAACTAGAAATATCTATGAATAAAACATAAAAACTGATGCTATATTCAAGCTTTTCTGCAACGGATGAATAAAAATGTATAATTTTTATGTTTTTTTAAGGACATCTAAAACAAAATAGAAATGATTTACAGGCCAGAGTTTCTATTTATAACCTGTTTGCAGCATTGATCAATGTAGCCAATCACAGACATATATGTGTTGATTTCTAGGAACGCAATGACCAATCAGAAACATTTACGCCTCTCACAACCTCTCACCAATCAACTGACTTTTTGTTCAGTGATGAATTCTGTATGCTGGCAAATCCTCGAATTATGAAAACAAAGTGTATATATTATGAAAGATTCATTGATAATAACAGAGATGTGTGAGATCACGATGAACTGATGTCAGGTTTTTAGGATTTATTATTGGAGCGAAAACCATGCATGACTAAGTTAGCCTGCTTGTTTTTATGTTAGAATAGTGTGGTTTGTGTGTAAATCCTTTAATAAGAAATAATTTATCAAGAGCAATTATGCTTATGTGTATGGTGGCGACACGTAGGCCAACTTGAATGTATTTGGAGGTAAAGAAAATGCTGATCTAAATGCTGCGGGCGGGAGAAAGTAACATAGAATGTAGTTGAGAACGTCAGTTATAATAATGATCCACATATTTAAAAAATGGTTGTGTTTAAATTGGGCTCGGGCACATCATTATGGTTAATGTGTTGGGCAGGGCTGGGCTCGGACACAATGTGCTCGGGTAGGGTCGAGCTTTCATTCCCGAGATCTACCTCGGCTATGCTAAACACTTACAGGCACGATTAGTCGTTTGTCCTTGGGGAACTTGTGGAGCCGTCTTCGCCGTTATTGATCCATCCCAGACTGATCTCACAAAGTAGCGTGTATATGACACGCCAATTCGTATTTCCATTTTTGACGTGCTATCAAGACGCATTATCGCTTTTCAGCGTGTTTATGAACGCCGTTGACTTAACGTTATATAAATATATTACTTACCTCAACCCCATCCCTAAACTTAACCGTCACTGGGGTTAATGGCATTTATGACTGGACATTTGACAGCGTGTACAGACATGCGGAATGACGCGGACGTAGACATACTAATGGCGTACACGCGACGCCGATAGCTCAAAATGCGAAGAGATAACACGCCACTTGACTTGAAAGTGGCGTGTATGTTTACGCAAAAGTCATGATGTCATGTTGTGCTCCATGTGTTTTTTCAGTGTGTGTGTCCACTGCTCCTAATGTGCGAGTACTAACTTGGATGGGTTAAAAGCACACCTCTACTCCAAAAGATGTCCAAATGTAAGGAATCACTCACATCCATAACACAAAACCCCCAAACAAACCAAGACAAATTCCCTTCCTCTTAGTTAATGGCACTTTTACAGCATCAAAGTGCATGCATATGTCCGGATGTACAGGGGCCGAATCAGTCAATCGCAATAGTGCCAGGGGCAAAAACGACAGTCTGGGCCACTCAGACTTCATGATGTCAGTTTCATGATTGATTTCATGCCTGACTCGCAACATTACATCACAAACACAATAACATTCACACATTTATAAATGAGTACTGCACCCTTGTCTGCCTGCTCTGTGGGACACCTGTCATGTAGCTAGGCCCTGTTGAGAGCTCGGTTACAGCCAGCAAACAAAAACATGTTACCTGAGCCCACAACTCCTCCCTGCACGTCCCTCACGTGACCTTACGGCACTGACAGGCCTCCTGGTCAAACTAGCAACCAGCATACTGGCTTAACCACACCTCAGGTTGATAAAACATGGACTTCAAATATAAAAACAATGTATCTTTAAAGTTTATGTCGAGCAACCTGGATGTGCTCTGGAAGGAGATTGTTTGTCAGGTTTTGGCATGTGTTTGTACCGGTGTGCGCAATGCGATCATTGATGCGTCACCTGAGACTCCTATTCTAAGCCACCTGCCTCCCTTTCCCTTTCTAACCTCCATCTCTCCTGAGGGGGGTACTTCACTTCTCCATCCCTCTGTCAACACAGCGAACAAACAGACACTGCCCATGGCCTCTCACACACACTGCTCCGAGTCACCCATGCGCAGTGAGGCTAGGATGTGAGTGTGACATGACAACCTGACAAAGAATGAGACAGGATGGTGAGTGCAGCTGCTGTAGAGTTGTTTATGCCGAGCGGGATTGCACGTTTCAATCTTTTAGGTCGATCAAGAACGGCTTTATTATGTCAAAAAGACTTCACTTGTTGTCAGTCGTCACAAACAACCTTCCCTTTTCCATGCATGGGTGCAATGACCTTAAAAATGACATGTTACGTAAAACATAAGATCAAATCAAGTGCTCAAGTTCGTCCACCGTGCTTCCGTCGAATGCGACAACAGCGTGGTTGAGCAGCACTACGTTTATCATGTTAAAAACAAACCAGCTTTGTGCAGCTAAGCGTGCTTCTGCTCCGTTCTCCGCGTGGATCACTTCTCTCTAGCGTCACTATCTGAGTTGTGAGCTGTGTGTTGATGTGCGTAGGCTGATGTTCCGTCCTCTTTGTACAGCTGCACAGCCTCATTGTGATGTCACACCAATACATGCCAACGATTGGACCGCCACCAACAGGAAACGCCTGTCAGAAAGCCACAGCCTGCAATGTACACGGTCTGCTCCTCTCGTTATCTGCATGCAAGCACAGCTTTTCCATGCAAAAAAAGGAGACAGATGCAAACAAATTTAACTTTTCATGAAGCAAATCAGCTTTTATGCCATCAGAAATGACAAAAAAATCCGTTCATGTCTCTTTGACCATCTTGAAGCTCGGCCTAATATGGTGTCGTGAGGAAAAAGGGCCCGAAGCATGTGTTGGGCTAATATCTCAGATCACCATCTCGGCAATTGCTGCCAAAGTTTGCACCACAGAGGCCAGTCTCACAGTGCGGCTAAGAAAAGAAAAAACACGCACGCATCATTGGCTGCTACATAAAAAAAGCAAGAAATTGGCATTTTAAAAAGCCGTTGGAGCAACGCCTTGGCTTTTATTACGCTACCGTAGTGCCAAAAGTTATGAGAACAGCTCTGCGGTTAAAGACAACGAGAGAGTGATTTCTATTGATGAAAACATTTACAATGTTAATGTAACGTATGCTGTAGCAAGATGAGGCCTTGAGCGGTGCGCCCACGCAGTTATATGGGTGGACCACAGCAAACTTTCCAAAAAGTCAAGCATTTGCCAAGACCAGTGGATGTGAGATGAAAGGAGAGCACGGGGGTGGGGAGGTCTTCGTCAATGTCAAAGGAGAAACAATCAAATCACAGCTGTTATCTCACAGCTTGACCATGTAAGCCATTCCACCTGCCCCCAAAAGCTAGAACATATGCATCAAGCGGAGGGGAAGAAAATAGGCAACATTAAAAGCGAAAAATCCACAAACATCAGCATCCAAATACAGCGTGATGGCTCGACCCGATGATAACCGAAGCCCCCCCGATGATGTGCAATCAGTTCACGCATGAATAGTCACTCGCCTGCTTCCTATCCAAGATCAAGATTACCTTTTTGCAGCATCATGGTCTATTCATTACGCATTAGGGCCTATGTTTACCCCATCAAACTGCTCTGATGAATAACCACATTCTTCTGGACCAGTAAACTCCCCGCTGACCAGAGGGAGGGAGCAGTAATCATGAGAGAAATATGACACAGCCGTGTGGGTTGTGCTCTTTTCAATACTGCAGTCTGCTTAACGGCACTCTCAAATAAAGTCATAGTCCTCAGTGCGGTTATTGAACCAAAAAGGTTATTGCCGAGTAGTTTTCAGATGCAGATGGCTTAAGCAACATCTCGTTTCCTGTCTATTCTTTAGGTGAGGCAATGCTCACATCTAGGTTCCTAGTACAAATCTTTCACAGACAAGAATTTTCCAGTTAGGTAAACTAATCAAAAGAATGTATTCAAGGTGGGTGGTATGACCACAATCTTATTTCACAATCTGAGACATTGTCATGGTAACAATACATCACAATATAGGCCGAGTTATGTTTGATATATTATCTTTGCGAGAAAACATAAGAACAAAGATGCAAAGAAACAATAGGACAAATGAAAAACTGTTTTACGTTTGGGGTTAGGGTTATAGGTCTATACACACAGTCTTCATTTTATTAATTAAATATACAATAATTCCTACTAAACAATTCTTATCAAAAAACTTATTACGTGAATACCTGCCATGCCAAGCATTTTGATTTTTTTTTAAACATCACATTTTTATCACTATTTCTGAACAAACTTCTGATTATAAACAACAAACTTGTGATTATATGAGGTTTTAATTATACAATGCGTGTAAACAGAAAAAATAACAAAAGCATTTAAGCTTGAAGCGAATTAAATAAAAAAGCTACAGTTCAGAACATGCACAGTTCGAGTTAGTATATGGTTATTGTGTTTTTATATTGTTTCATTTGTTCATGTTGAGAAAAACAAGAACATCCACATGCTTGGTTGAAAGTTGGCTTGTGAATCTGATTAACAAGATCGGCTGCAGAGAAAACACACTCTTCTGAGAGACGTTGCAGGGATACAAAGATAACAGTGGGCTAAAGCTAAGCTTTATGTTAAGCTTTGTGTTTTCTGTTCTTAAACCCATCTCCCTTTGATGAAACTTAAAGGAAGCATTCGTCTTGAGATGATTTTGCAGTCAGATAAGTTGATAGTCATGAATGCAGTGATGGAAAGCTGTCTTTCCTCATTCGACTCGTCAATAACGATGGTTTGTGTGTTTGGATTTGATGTGATTTATCATTGTGGAGGTAACATTATAATACTCAGTTTCAACTGACTATGATTACTTTGCACATGACATGTTGATTCATTTGATCAAAAGTAATACCATTTTGATCAAAGTAATTCCAAACTTTGCGGTGCCTTGGTGTAGACATTCTGACATCAAATACAATTAACTTTCACATTGTCAACCAATGCGTTTAGTTTAAAGTTAAACAGTTTTTGTTGGCATGCTTTAAGAATGGATTCACTGCATTTATAGCCAACAAAGCAACATGAAGCAAAACTAGAATTAAGTTTTATTTTTAAATAATTATTACAGATCAAATATTCATATTTAACCATGCGCGCACCGCACACCCCTAAGGTATTCGAATGTTCAAGCTCAATAAACCGTGAAACAGAATTGAGCAAGGCATGTTACTTTATCACTGTAAGCAAATAAAAACTAAGCAGTCCTACACTGTGTACTATTTACATTCCACAATACATCAATTGATGCTTTTATATTGAAGCAACAATATATATTTCATCATACCGCCCAGCCTTAGAATGCATTGTGATGAAGCCGAAAACAAGAAAGGATCAAGATTAGCTGTTTGGTGACAGAGTTTGAGCTACTTACAAACACAAAGATGAGTGTGAGTAATAAATCCCATATTCCTCTGTTCCTTCCACAAATAGCTGCATGTTTATTCTTTTAACAATGGTGTGACATCTTGCCAATATCTCTTGTTTGGCACACTGACTTTAACACAAGTCATCTTTAAGACACAAATGATAACCCTTTGAGGGGGAACAATTAAAAGGGTGAGACAATTGTTTATTATATTGAGCTTGAATGAGTTGTGATTTGAGTGTTGTGTTCATTTATGATGCTTATCAAGGTTGTCTATCATAATGGTATAGTTCAATTCATGTGCTAAACGTTTAGTAAACGCAATGGACGCATACTATAATCATATTTGGTGAAACATACAGCAGCACTGTATTTTTTCTGGTGTGTGTTGTGCACTTGCCTGTGGGTGAGTGTGTTGGCGCTGCAGTGTGTGAGAGTTGATCTAGGGGTGTGGAGGCTTTCATTACCACAACATCAACTCATCCGCCATTTTCACTAAGCACCTGAGAGGAAATACTGCGCTCGAAGACTCGCTGATATTTGACAGAAAACGGCCAAGATAACAAGAAACCCATCTTTTCACACATGCTTAAGTATCTATTTGTCAAATGCGCTGTTTTTGTGCTGGAACAAAGTGTTTGCGTCGTTTCTGCGTAGCTAGCGGTTGTGACCGACGACGACTAGCCAACCTCAAATTACCTCACAATACACACGGTTTTATGGGAGGAAAAGAGCGTTTTGACTACTTAGATTTGCGTTTAAATACCAAAATAATACGTTATTAAGTCTATAAATCAGAACTAATCGCGTCGGGTCAACTATTTCAACATCCTCGCGAAAAGCTACACGGTGAAGCTAACTGCTTAGCTTGCTATGCTAATGCGCATAGATATGAAACGCTCGAGCGTCTTAATTTCCTTACACAGACGTATAAATCAAATTTCCAACAATAAATAATCACTCCATATTTTCCTCAACCTAAAAGCGCGTCGAGTGGCTGTTTGCTCACAATAATTGGCACAACTGCGCAGTTCGCTTGTAAAGCAGCGCGGCTCTGGTCCACTTTGAGGAGAAGCTAAAGCAGATTTGACTACATGAACCGAGCCCGAACCCCCTCCCCCACGGCTGCAGCACTCATTATCAGCACACAAAACACCTCAGACAGCCACTAAATAAACGCTCACTTTATGCCCTCTTTGCTAAATCAACACATTATTGTGCTAAGTAGTACCACGTCATATTCTGAGCAACGATTAACGCAAATCCAAGAGACAACAGCTTAAAAACCACATCACCGTATTTTAGACGGGCATAACACTTAATACAGGATATCAATCAACATGCTTTGAAGTGTATATTTATGGGCTGGGTATGGGGTAAGAATGGACCTAGTTAGTGAATGGGTAACTGGAGTTGAAAGGTGTAAACAAAAGCCCTGTTGTTGCAGGCTCTGTCAGAGCACAACGTGCCATTTTAATCATTTCACACCTTTCAGTCTATAAAATACACATCTAAAACACGTGTAAACAATCGTAAACGTGCAAATGAACATAAAGTTTGAAGGTAAGTGGCGGGAATACATATCGTGGGACGTGACCACGACGTCTTCCAGAATTAAACCACTCCAGTCAGTTTTTGTTGCACATCCCAACCATGTAAAGAGATTATACTGAGTCTTGATCTGTTTCTTTCTTGGTTGGCTAACGTTAACTTGCTAGCATTTCTCTAGTGACTGTTGGTCTAGCTCTCATCTTTACGACAACGCAAGAGAAACGACGAGTTTCCGCTACTGTTGTGTGCAGCTTTTAGTTTTACTAGTTGTTGACTTAATCAAACAGGGTTGTAATTCAAGATCTTTCCTTTTGTGAAGCATTAAATGTGGGTGTGAGCTAGCTAGCCACTTTAGCTGCTAAATTAAGTCATACGCGCACCTACTGCTCGGATTGCCCTCTTTCCAAACAAGCCAGGTGGGATTTATTTATCAAAAGGATGGCTGACAAATGCACAGCAGTGATGCAATTACAACTCATTTGAAGGTAAACTAATAATACAAGCCTCAGTTTCAGCATCTACACAAGGATGGACCCTCTTCAGCAAGTCTGTTAGCCACTGGCATCAAACAACCCTCTCCAATAAACAAACAGATAGTTGTAGGATTTCAGCAGGTACTTACCGTTGATGTCCACTGTAATAACTGTGAATAAAAGACACGGGGGACTCGGGTGAGACCCCGCCGCCTGATCTACCACAACCAAAACAATACTTCGCTCTCCACTGCGGATGTGTAACAAAGCTTTACAAATCGCGCTGTGTAGCACTTGTATTTCGCCTTGTGGTGCTCTAATCCAAATGTACAGTTTGATACAGTTAAAACCTGATATTTTTGTCCATATCTATGCCGACAGTTAGAAACTGGATCCCTTCTATCCTGTCTCTTTTCCCTGTGCAAAAATGGCGGCCCTGGCAGAAGTGCCGTGACTCCGCCTCCCCCCGCGCGCCCCCGCCAGGCTCTCTGTCACTGCGCGCGCCTCCCCTTCATTCCGCGGGGTTTCCCAGAGCAGAACCTCAGGGGCGCGTGCAGGAGAGAGTTCATCCACGGCAAATGGGAGCGCGCATTCTTATCATACAGTCGTCCAACTCCAAACATAGGAGTGCTGTAGCCGGCCGTGGACAAAGTCAGCCTTAAAGGCTTGGCCAAGCGAGATGCATGCCTAAAGAAGGGAAAAATTAGTGGATAAAAATATTGCGATTAAGAATAGTGGGTCTCTAATATTAAGAAACCCAGAACTCAAAACGACTTTCAAACTGGATTAGATTAGATTTTTTGCATTTTCTTGGGAAAAACGAACTGTCATACCAGAGTTAAGTGGCGTCCCAATTCACTGCTTCTATGTCATTTTGTAGCATAAAAGTTAACCTTTTCTTCCCTGCAGTGACATCTGAGTGAAACAGCTTCTCGAACGAGAACAAATGTTGGTACCTGATTTTGTACTTTATCACGAGGGCTCACTTTTTTAAAAGAATGCTTTTACACAAATAATTTATAAAATAAATTGTAATATTCCATAAATTTGTCAGTTTGGATTTCATGGTGTCTTTAATAGCCTTCACTAACTGAAAAACAAAACAAAAACAAAGGTTATGTCTGAAATTGACAACTATACCCTTATATAGTGCACAATTTTAGAAAAGCCAACAATACCACAATGGACCTCAAATAATGAGTGTATAACTAATGTACAATAAACAACTAGCCACTACAGAAGAATACCCATGCACTGTGAGCATTGCACTAAATTAATTCCCTGCCTTCTAGCATCCATAATGGCCAGCACCAACTGTGAGCTTTTGTGGGCCATGCCCCCTCTAAACGAAAGAGCAACGAAACATACTTCTTGTAGACTTACAGTGGCCACTTCATGCACATGTCATTTGGATCACCCATTTGACAATTTATGTATCAGAAGGGTGCAAGTGCCCAATATGCAACCTTGATGTGCGTCATGAAATTGTGGATTCAGAGGAAGATCGCTAGAGCTTCTATATTTCAGGGTTCGTACAACCATTTGCAAGTGAAATTCAAGCACTTTTTAAAATCTTTCAATGTTTAACAACTTTTTGCAGCTCTCCAAAACTCTTAATATTATCCAAGATTATCCCTATTTGTAAAACTAAAAGCTTCCAGATAAGAAAAACAAAAAATGACATGAATTACCACTATAACCATTAGACTGCAGCAGATGAGCACCCAGGGTCATCGTTAGAGGGGTGAAAGATGGAGTCGATTCTAGGGGCCCATGGCTTTTGGGGGTCCCTGCAATTTCAACCGAGGGGGACCCACAGCAACAACCCTGGGAGCACTTATTGGCTTATTTCCACATGTTTTGCTTTTGAATTTATATTTAGACATACATTTACAAAATAGCTAGTGTCTACCATTACAAATAAATGTTTGGTAAAATGGTTTCAATCTTTTTCCTAGCATGTCTGATAAAACAATCTGTACCTGCATGTAGGTGGTAATCTTTTCATGGGTTCCTGATGTGGAAGCCTAATCGTCAACACTTTCCCTACACTTGTTTCCTTTTTGTGGAACCGCTACCCCCATTATATCCTATCCACATGCCAAAGCATTTATAAAATAATAAAAAGAGCTTCAAGAATATGGTGAAAACAAAGCAGGAGGCATCCTACGCAAGTCATTGCCTACTATGGTTGAATACGAACACCTACTTGTGAGGCCCAAAACAGTAAATGGCGGCAAATCTGTTATGTAACCCTTTATACAAGAGCACTTTTTTCTCTTTTTTTATTCTGCTCAAGGTAACTGGATGAAATGACCACAAGTATAAACACAAACATCTGCAGAAGACTAATAAAACGGCAATATTTCCGTTGGCTGAAAACAGACCCACTTTTTTTCTTCTCCGATTTTTCTTCCATTTAGTTAAATTCTTTCAAGCCAATAGTCTCTCAAGTTCATGTTGAGATACAAATACAAAACACATATTGGACATTTAATACAATTGTTGGCCTATATCATTGGTCGAAAACTAATGTTTTATTGTTGCAGGAGTTTCCCAATGTTGGTCTTCGAGCAGAAAGCTTCATCTGAGCAGCTCACCCTACAAACAAACACCCTCCCCCATGCTAAACTGGATCTAAACCGCATCCTCCTGCGCATGCGCAGTCTGTGCTATAAAACCAACCACTTGCAGATGAAGAGCTATGCACACAGAGTGGAGAAACAGCGAGACAAAGCTGAAAACTGCGATGTGGCGCGAA
Organism: Cyprinella lutrensis; assembly: GCA_027497675.1. Classification (NCBI taxonomy): domain Eukaryota; kingdom Metazoa; phylum Chordata; class Actinopteri; order Cypriniformes; family Leuciscidae; genus Cyprinella; species Cyprinella lutrensis. Next base: position 13,861,470 of record JAOTRC010000031.1, read on the forward strand.
TACAGTGGATCGAAAATGCACTGTAGAAGGAAAACGAAACTAAAGAGATAGTTAAATCGAGCTGTTATATTGCACAGGATTGCCTACGCCAGTCAAATCATCATCAGGTTTTAACTTTCGGGACATTGAGAGATTATAGGTGGATATTAAGACGGGCTGCATTCAACCAATTCTGGAGCTAGGGTATTATTTGAGTGTCGATATCGTTCATTTTGTTATGCTTTCAAAATGGCGATTTTCTCCGCTCATCCCCCTCCCTGGCCTTCCTGAATCGAATGAATGACATTGCCCTTGACCAATAATACGCTCATTGTTCTATTTTCTCGACGTTGATTGGCTACCGATGACATCATCTGAATTCCGTAAGTGGGCGGGCACTGAGCTGTGAGGGGAGAGCGGCGCGCCCGGAGATCCGACAGTGTTTGTGGACGACAGTAGGGTGCCATTAACTCCAAACCTCAGCAACCTCATCATTTACTTAAATTTCAATGGATCTCTGAAATACGGCGTTATAGAAGAGCCCTTCCACGGAGTTGGCAATAAATATTATTCGTTCGTTTCTCGTCACAAAAATCGCAAGAAGATGGCGTTCACAGCACTGCACAAAGCCCACACTGGGCGGGGTCACGGACGCTCTTTCCAGAATATATCATTGCCGAAAAGTAGATTGAGCTTCTTGAGTGTACGTCACCAGTCGGTTTAAAATAAACGCTGACGAATAAAAAAAAGAAGAATTAATGGGCCTTTGTCGTCGTAAACACCGGAATATTGGAAAGAAATGTTAGCCGATTTGATGTGGGAATTCGGTAGTTCGTTTTAGAGAACCTCTTATAAACGATTCAGTGATTCTTTCTTTTGCGTCATGACGTAATTACGTGGTCCCTTGCAGCATGATTATTAATCTAAATTAATTTATCAAAGGCATCTGTAGATATTGATGTTTATATCCAAGCCTGTGTGTTTTGGGGGGGATTTCTGCCAGCTGCTATTATGGACTTGATCAGAAGTCAGGCAATCGTCTGTTACGTCATAATCACGGACACATACGAGCTGCTGCTGCAACAAAAGAATTGAGCTGCGGGAGCGCGCATTTCCTGTTTCGGGTCTGCTGCTCAGTAACGTTACTCAGGAAACGAATGCAGAAAACATCCCGGCCGAGGTTTCACATCGCTGATGTTCTGCATGAGTAATCTGTTTCTTGCGTTAAGATTGATGTTTGGTAACTTCGCGGCTTTAAGCTGCTCGCTTTTTTTATTGATTGTGTTTCCATAGCCGCCATGTTGTCGATGATCCCACGCCTCCTTCTGCTCTAGTCTGTGGATCATGATGATTAGTAAATGGCGTATTTGAGCATTTTCTGTACTGCATAGTGTGAAGTTGTTTTCGAGTATTGGCTCCCTCAAGGAAGTAAAGCTCAAATCGCCTGTTATAGAATGCAATTTTATTACTTGCATTATCTTTAACCTATTATTTATTTTGTCTAATACATGATTATGGACACTAGAGGGGTGAAATTGATCAACAATCTTGTAATACGTTTATACTATCAACACAATACACTGTATACTATGTCTTAGAAACTGATACTTCTTGCGGGATTGGTGTATACGGTCAACTTGCCAAATCATCTCGCAGCTTTAAAATTATATTTTAGTATGTTTTGTAAATCGCAATGGTTTTCAATCAGGGGTCTGGATCCCATGTTACAGTGTAATTATGTATTTAAGTAGTGAGTAATAATAATAAGTAGGCCTACATGTATTTACTATAGGGTTTGGATAGTTGCATGTAAATTATAGTTATTACAACAGTAACTTGTAACAAGGGCAGATTAAAATAAAGTGTTGCAGATAACTTAAATAGTTTAAAAGTTATAATGAAATAACCTTAATCAACCATATAAAGCCATTTGTATCATTTAATACAATGCATTACTAAGGTCTGTTAATGATAGACATGATCCAAACTTTGCTTTATAAAATTCTTTGTACACAATCTTCTACATGCCATCTGCTGTCTTATTGACCAGTCATAATTTTTGTATCAAGTAAAAGGTCATTTAGGATAAATGCTTACCTTCAGTCAGGTTCTGGTACACGTCTTTTTGCTGTGATTTTGATAAAGTTAACAAATTGTTTTTGTTGTTAGCACGATTTCAAGATGAACATTAACTAAATTGAAGCAACTTATTTTCTTATCCACAGGCTACATTATCATTATTTAGAAAAATAATGTTTGTGGCAACAGTTCTACAATATATTTAGGCTTTACGATACTTTTTGGAAACAGCTTTGGACAATAGACGGCCTTGAAGTTGAAAACCACAGTGGATGTTCCATTAAGTCAGAAAATAATCTGAGTTTTAGTTTTTTTTTTCTTTTGCTGTTTGTGCCAATAAAGTACAATTTCACAGATATGTATCTCTTGTCCCCTTTGTTCTATTTTGATAGACTGAATTAATGATTGTTTCTTTAAATGCATACAATATAAAATCTGAAACTTTTTCTGTATTTACCATTAAATGGGGCAACTTAAGAAGCAGTCTCTCTTATTATAGAATCTAACAAAATGGAAAGGAAACATACAATAAATAATATAATATAGTTTGTCAGTGTGTTATAAATGTAGGCCCATAAGTAAATGATACAACGAAGTAAATATATTTAAATTGTTGACAGAACAATATATATTATTCATTTATATTATTCATCTCATTCATTTATTTAATCATGACAATCATGTTTTATATACTGTTTTATTTTTTATCTTTTACCAATGACGCGATACGTATGTTTTCTCGGCGGGTATCTGGCGCCCTCTAGCGTACAGACAGGGAGTAGCATTGAAACGCCTTCTTTTAAGTGACCAATCACAGCGCTCGTTATTGGAAGGCCAAAGAAAGAGCCGCTGTAAAGGTGACATTTCTCCGTCTGATCGCTTTTGTCAATTCGATTAATACTCGTTGTAAAAAGACACAGAGTGCTGGCACAGGCTTAAGCATGTCTTCTCTCGGGAGGACAGCGGGTGTCCTCCGAAGCGGCCTGCAGCTCTTCAGGCGTGGACCTCAGCAGATGACCCTCAGAAAGTGAGTGTTTATCAGCAGAAGGCTAACTGGCTAAACATGCTCCAGTAAAGAGTATTTTATGTCATGGAACCTCTAAACGATACTTTAGAAACGGAGTAACAGCAGTCATTTAGTTTAAATATACGGACTTTGTCAGGTTTTTCAGAGATGGCTGGAATCTATCGTTAGATATAAATAGAGTATAGTGAGGAGGATAGCCTTAAATAAAAGTACTCTGGTCGTACCATGGTACAGTAATGGTATTACAGTATTATCTATCTATCTATCTATCTATCTATCTATCTATCTATCTATCTATCTATCTATCTATCTATCTATCTA
>JAOTRC010000031.1:13906010-13916107 GCA_027497675.1 Cyprinella lutrensis
TATTCTGTATCATAGCAACGAAACGCCTCAACGGAAAAAACGCTGCGCTGCCAAAACGCTCTCAAGCGCCCAAAGCATGGCGTCTTTAGCAGAGCGTGTAGCGTTTTCAGCTGGATAAAAACGCTTTGGTGGACACACGGCCTGAGAGGAGTTTGTTTGCTTGGGACAATGGTGAGTTACACGATTTAGTGCCATAATTAGTGCTGTCAAATGATTAAAATATTTAATCGTGATCGCATTAACGTCGTAGTTAACTTGCGATTAATCGCACATTTTTACCTATTCTAAGTGTTGCTTGATTTCATTTTGTCACATTATTTTTTTCTCATTTTAATGCTCTTATCAACATGGAAAAGTGGATCGGCTTGCTGTGTGCAATTTTTTTTATTGAAAACAACGTTGACATACTGTGTTCAAATTCACACTAAAATTCTCACTTGAAGTAAATAATCTTTCACACAATGTAACACTGTCCATCAATAAAAGGATGAAAGAAATACTGACGAGGTCCTGATATTGACTAGGGGGCGGAGAATTCGCATCATCTGTGTATGTGTGTGTGTGTGCTTGGCAATCATCAAGTGGTATTTCAGACTGGACGTGCTTTGATGATGATAGCTCAGTTTACAACGACAAAACACACAGATCAATTTAGTCTTATCAATGGAACCGTTTGGCAAAATTTAAAAGCAAAATTTCCATTCAGAATCTTATTGGAATCAATTTCGGCGTCTCGCGCTCGTCATCCACTCAAAACGTAATGTTAACCAACTATTTGGCTGGCTCGCAAGCCAAAACGAGTGTATGCGGCATACCTGCTGTTTTGTTTACAGTCTAGCAAGATCCACTTTCTCTTTGGTCGACGAAGCAACAAAACGTCCTCGCGCGGCATAAGCCATTGAAATGAATGGGTTTCATAGCGGAGCACGTGCCGCGTCCTGTTGGAAAAGCATGTGAAAGAAAACTACAAAGTTTGCTAGGCCAAAAAGGCCGTTAATCGTGCGATCAAAAAAATTGACACTGTTAAAATGGGTTTGCGTTAACACCGTTAATAACGCGTTTCACTGACAGCCCTAGTCATAATACAAAAATATTTGACCACAGAATCTCACAACAGACCAATCAGAATCAAGCAGTCCATAGATTATCGGACAATATCTGCTTTTAATCTGGACATCTGTCTGTGTGTTTCCCAGTGAAATGAATACACAGTTGGGCTGGATGAACTTTAGGCCTCCGTACAATGCAGCCGTGACCTGGTCGTCCCCCAGGAGAACCAGCAGCAGCAGACATCCTGCCCTGGTTTCTTAACCACATGTGAGTGAACTTGGTAGGAGTCAAGGGGACGTTGGGATTTTAGTAGCTGTCCAGGGGATAGTTTGGTTGGGTGTAGGAAGTTTCGTTAAGGTCAAAAGGGTGGCTGCACGAATAACGAATGTGGTTTCTGAGGTATATCAATTATTCCACGAGGGACGGTTCTAACTCCCTCAGAGTCACATGAGGTCCCAGGGACTGAATAATGTCACATCATGCATCTGCATTCAATGGCTGGAGAGGTAAGTGATACGCTTTGTCCTTTGACCTCGACAGAAAGGCCAACATTTGTCATGCAGGACTTGGCTTCTGGAACATCTGTCAGAAGGCAGGTAGTCACCAGGGCAAACAGGGTCGGTGCTCCCGCCCATGATGAATGGATGCTAATGGAAACTGACTCGAGACAGCTCAGTCAGCATACATATCTGAATTTACTAGGACTGTCAAAGAGTCCTTCACATGTAGTGAATTCTGGGGAAAACAGTCTTATCTGTGTTTTGAGACAGTTTGCTTTGGTAACCATGTGGTAGTTACCTTGTCAATTCAATTGTTGTTAATTCAAGACTTTCATACATTAAAGGCCATATTATGCCCCTTTACAAAGTCTTGATTTAGTTTTTGGGGTCCACCAGAATTGGTGTTTCTGGTTGAATGTTCAAAAACACATTATTTCATGTTGTAGCAGCACCACTCTTCCCAGTCTCTCAGTAATACTTAGTTTCCTTTCAGTCTCAATGAAGTCTTTTTTAAAAAGAAAAAAAAAAAAGCACAATGTGATCTAATTGGTCGGCTGGATCTGTATGTTGTGACTGGTCAAGTTATTGGGAAATGTTTGGGAAATGACCAACCCATAACCACAAGTTTCAGCAAACTACTAAAACTAAACCAGGTCGCACCTTTTTTTGCGTATACATTAGGTGGGAATGATTTAAAAAAGGGAATATTGTGATGCGCTAGTTCCCGGAATAAAACTCAAGACTACAATCGAGGCGTTTGAAGGATTCAAAATTGCTGCTTACTGTTATAGAGAATAACTCCCTTTGGGGTGGAATTTCCTTTAAAACTTTGCAGACTTTTTCATACTCAAACAGAAACCTTACACACAAAAGAAAGTTTAAAATGTAGAAAAATACCCGTTTTAAAAGCCAATTTGATGTAAAATGTTGTTGGTTTAATGACAATAGTACTTATGTGGGCAGTGAGAGATCGAATCAGGCCTTACACAGGGCGTAAATACTAATTTTGGAGGAGGTGACCTTTGTCAAATATAAAAATAATGACACGAGTCAAGTCGCCAAAAATTATGTTAAATAATAATAAAATACCCTTTTGTGGTATTACTATATAGCTATATTTGCTATAAACAAGCAAAATAAAAACTAACAGTGAAACAAGTGATTCGTTTATTCGTTATTCAATTGAAAGATCTATTAGAAGCTATTAGAATTTATTAGAACGTCCGAAGTTCAATTTAATGACGCTGTGATCTGTTCAAAGGAGTTCTTAAAGGGATGCTTCTGCCATCATTTATTCACCCTTATGTTGTTCCAAACCTGTACGAGTTTCTGTTGAACACAAAAGAAGATATTTTGAAAATTTTGGTAACCAGACAAGACAGTTGAGGGTAGCCATTGACTTCCATAGAATATTTTGTTCTGGTTACCAACATTTTTCAAAATATATTCAACAGAAAAAAGAAAGTTGTACGAACATTGTATAAGGTTCTTCAAAATGCCAACTATTTTAGTTCCACAGACAAAAGAAATCCACAAAGTTTGAGTAAATAAAGGCAGATTTGACATTTCATTGGTGAAACATTTAAAAAGTAGTTCAAAGTTAAAACATTTTTTTTATTTAATAAAAGAATGGGGCACATTTGGTTGCATTTCAAATTTTGCTTGCTTAGCACCATATCTGTTCTGACACTGCCAATTGAAATCTGTTACTTTGATCAAGAGTAGGCTTCTTCTTCATTACCTTATTTCCCTAGAGGTCGAGGAGAGACTAATAATGGAGATGGACAGCTGACCTATAACCTTTCCTCAGGCTCAATAGGGGAATCAAGACCATTCACAGCAGCTAACAGCAATGTTTCTAAAAGAGAATGACCACAGGACAAGATCTATTGACACCAGCTGCCTAGATGGAGGAATTATGTATCGAGCCAAAGGCTAAATCATTAAAAGAGAGGGTCACAATTGCACAAAAAAGAAGTATTCCATTAACACAAGCAAATTAAAGTATTTTGAGCTCTTCAAGATACTAGAAGCGATCTGCAATGGCAATTAAATGAAAACACTGTAATGAAAAGATGAAGCCTCCACAATTTCCCAAATGGTAATCGGCAACACTATTGTACAGTGTCCTTGTTACACGTTACATGCACATGTACAAATGTACATAATTGAATCCAACTAACCCAATAACAATCCTAATTCTAACACGATATTAAGTACTAGTTGATTATTATTACTCAGTACGTAAATGTTTAATTACACAGTAACACGGACACCTTAAAATAACGTCTAACCACTCGTAATCGGGTAATCTCTGTTCAATGGTGACCGTGGTCTTGCGAAATTGGACACATTCATCTTTTACCAATGCTCTAACCTCAATCATAATCTACCCTTAAAATCTGAAGGATCTGAAATGGATCTGACTAGTGTGCATAAAATGGCCAATGACTTAATGTAGAGTTTTTGACTATTGATTAATAAATAACATTCAGAAACAATCAACATTTCAAGATCCCATGAAACCAAATAAACAAAAAGAGCACAGTATTCATTTTTTCTTTATCATGGACACTATTCTATGTCATTGACCCAGGAATGTAGCTGAAGTTGCAACCTTAAAGTCTGATCGTTCAATTGAAATGTTGTGAATACAAGGACATGTCCTACTTGGCAAAATCAACACTACAAGTCCAACTGAATGGAACAGGAGGAGTAATTTTGATGGATGAATCCTTGAAGGAACCTGGTGCTCCATGGACTTAACAAGTCTAATTTATCACGCTTGTTTCAGAGTTATCCACATTGAGGGAGGTCTGTGACAGTCATCAGAATGTATAGAGACTAAGCTGTGACCCCTTCAAGAGAGGTCAAGCAGGTTGGTGAAAACCCGAGTATGAGGATGGACCTCGACAGCGTTGTTTTTGTATTCACTGTCTAAAAACATTCATCCCAATGCAATGTATGCATTCTTAGGGTGTTTGCTTGGTATGTTCATCTGTTTTCACTTGCTGTAGGTTCCACCTGTCTACCAGCGAGTCAAACACTACCGTGAAATGCCGATGGACCAATATTCCCTTTTTTCTGTCCTGTCTAATTTCCTTTCAGGTGAGGTTGCTGGATCCAGTCCAACCGAGACTCAGAGAGCAGACAGACCATGAAGAAGGTGATTGTTTACAGGCGTTTGGAGGCACCAGGGCAGAGAGCATGTTCTGCAGTGTGTCACATTGATTAGTACATGGTGCTGTGCTATGTAAAGTTGTATATTACCAAATCATCCTCATCTGCAAGCATTGGTTCACCTACAGACAGTGGGTTTAATTGGGATAACTCAAGTTTACCATTCTATCCTCATTTAACATGTTATTCCAAATCTCTATAACTTTCTTTCAGCTTTGGAACATAAAAATAGATGCTTTGAAGAATCTTCATGCTGCTCTTTTCCATATAATCCAAGCTGTCACATAGTGACTTGGGACTGATAAGCTCTACAAAGGAAAATGTCGGAATGCTCCTCATACAAAACTATCAGCAGACTTGGAATATATAGTGCGCAAGTTGCATGAATGGCTTTAATGAAGCAAGAACTGCATAAACATTTTACTGCAGAAAGAAAATCATATGGGTTTGGAATGACATGAGCTTGAGTGAATGACTAAATTTCTATTTGTGGAAACTATCCTTCAATGACAGAATGCAAATGCAAATGTATCTGTGCACATGAAATATCTCTTTTTATATGAAATGCATAATGATGCATGTCCAAAAAAGACTCACAATGGCATAATTTGTTGACAGGAAGAGAGAGGCGCTCTATCTTCTCCGTCACTCACTCCAATGGATCTCCGTGTTCCTAATTTGCATAACTCTTTTAGTAGATAATTCGATCTATCTTGTGATGTCCCGCAGATGTGTGTCTGCTCTGAATGAGGCTCCTTTAGTGCTGAAGAGTGAGAGGAAGACGGAAAGTGCCAAAGACTATTAGAAAATGAAGGGAGGCTATTGTCCCCTCAAATGTTGTCAAGTATGTTGTGTTATGTAAGTCTTCAACATGTGTCTCACTTTTGTCTCTCTTTAACCAGGCGATTTTTGCTGTCACACGCGCTCGCAGGCGAAAAGAATTACGAGTAGAGCCGGGCATGTTACAAGCACCTCCCAGTAATTTTAAACATGTTAAAAAAATTCTGGGAGTTGCCTGACTATGACCAGTGTATAGGCTGTCCCCTATTGCTAAATCCAACACAGTCTCATGAAAGTGTGTATATATATATATATATATATATACTACGAATATCATTTCTAGTGCCGTATATGCGCCAAAAATGGTTTTTGAGTGCCTACGCTATGCTATCCAACCCTTGGGTAGGTTTAGGGGGGAGGAAGGGGTTAGTGCGCGAGTATTAGGCTACCCCAGCAAACAAATAGGTTCTGGGAACGTTAATTTTTGGTTCCCAGAACGTTCCTAGAACTTTCCCTTAAGGTTAAAGGGATACTCCACTTTTTTTTAGAAATAGGCTCATTTTACAACTCCCCAGAGTTAAATAGTTGAGTTTTACCGTTTTCAAATCCATTCAGCCGATTTTCTGATATTTAGAAGAATATCAGTAACCAGACAGTCTCATTGACTTAATAGGAAACAAATATACTACAGAAGTCAATGAGACCAGAAATTGATATTCTTCTAAATATCAAAAAATCGGCTGAATACATTTGAAAACTGTAAAACTCAACTGTTTAACTCTGGGGGAGTGGTAAAATGAGCTTATTTCCCAAAAAAGTGGAGTATCCCTTTAAGGAATTTCACTATAGGTTACAACTTACATACTGTTGCAATCAGAGATGTATCGGGCACAAAAACCTTTGCGTTCTCTTACAAAAGTTTTGCAATCCCACCCACAAAAATAAAAATGTATGTTCGTATTGCGTTCTCCCCATATTGTCGCTCTCAAAGAACTCAAAACTTTGGGTTATTTGATCAGTAGATTGTTTATTTACATGCATGAACAGATGCACTACAATTAATCAGCCTTTCCAGTGATGCATATGAAATGGGATTTTGAATAATGCTTCAGTTCACTTGGCTGTAAAGTTGAGTGTTAAATGACATAACTCACTGAAAAAAAGCATTTAAATTACTGGAAAAGCGTCATGGCAGTAGTGAACAAATCAGTTATACAAACACTAAGAATAATAATAGAACCAAGCAGGAAATTACAGGAGCAATAAAGCCGATGAAGCTCTCAATAACCAAATTGGATGTAAAAGCATGGCAAGATGTCAGTGAGTTCAATAACTAAGCTAAACATTAAGCTATACTGAAACATTGTGTTCTGTGTATCGCACTAATTAGGTAAAGCTAGGACATTGTGCCGTTATGGGACTGATAAAGAAGCACACTGGAATGGATTTCTGCTCAATTGTTTTGTGCATTTACAAATGCACTGAATTAAAAACTAATTGCATCACAGAAAGATTGTATAATGTAGATTTTATTAATCATGTGCAATAGAGGATCCTGTATATGCTAAGAAGATCTGAATTGAAATCAATTTAATTTAAAGTAGTTGCTGATAAATGAGACTGATTGCCGATATTCATTAGATTCAGGATTCTGAGGTCATTAGTGTTTGCTCCTACTCTGAAGTCTTTTTGTTGATTTAATGATTCGTTTTTTATACAAATATAATTGCAGAATGAGTTGATGTATTTTCTTCGTGCAATTGACGGGTTAAATCTGCCTCTGACTCGGGTACTTGACTCAGGTTTATTCTAGTGACTCTCCATGGCACACTTTTTTCCCAATACCTAATGTTCCAGATCAGACTTAAACTGTGAATAGTGGCCAATGAACAATCCAAGGGTGATATTAGCCAGGCCAGGAAAATGTCCCTTAGATGGTTAGACAGAATGAGGAGGAAGACACCTTGTGTGGAAAACTAGAATAGTCTCCCGGTTTCCCACAGAGTAGTTTCAGCAGAATCTGAATTGAAATCTAAGCTGAAAACATATAGATTTTTTTTCCTCTCTCCATCACATTACGGCCTGTATTGTGTAAATGCACTTTTCTATATTTTTTTATTTTAGTATGGTTTGTACAGCACAGTGTTCAACTACTATTTTTTATGCTTTAGAAATAAAATTATATGGGTTGGTTGGTTGGTTGATTTGGTTGGATGGTTGGTTTGTTGGACAGTTAGTTGCTTAGTTGTTTGGACAGTTAATTGGTTAGTTTTTGGACAGTTAATTGGTTGGACGGTTAGTTGGTTAGTTGTTTGGCTGGTTAATTGGTTGGACGGCTGGCTGTTTGGTCTGTTGGTTGTTTGGACGGTTCATTGGTTGGATGGTTAGTTGTTTGGACGGTTAGTTGGTTGTTTGGACAGTTATTTGGTTGGACGGTTGGTTGTTTGGATGGTTATTTGCTTGGTTGTTTGGCCAGTTAAATTGGTTGGACGGTTGGTTGTTTGGACGCTTAGTTAATTGGTTGGTTTTTTGGACGGTTAATTGGTTGGACGGTTGGTTGTTTGTGTGGTTAGTTGGTTGGAAGGTTGGTTGTTTGTAGGGTTAGTTGGTTAGATGGTTGGTTGTTTGGGCGGTTAGTTGGTTGGACGGTTGGTTGTTTGTAGGGTTAGTTGGTTGGACGGTTGGTTGTTTTGACGGTTAGTTGGTTGGGTAATGATTTGACTACAAAGTCTAGACTTAGGCACTCTTCACCATTCATCCCTTTAATACTTTTCAATGGTTAAATATTTGCAAAAACCACAGATAGAGGTAAAGGGTGGGTGACCATTAGTAATGATTTATGGAAAAAGGCAAAATATGTAGATACAAGATTTCCGCCCGACAGCGATGATATATAGCCACATGCTTATTTTTTGTAAGTATATGCACACATATACTTATTTTGTAAGGAATGTCCCAGTATACCATATAATTCAAAATCATATAATATAAAATCACATAATCAAAAAATAGAATTGTCTTCAAACTACAAAAATGGTTAGGATTTCTTCCTTTACACTCTAATGAATGAGGTTACCCCATATATTATATGACTAATTATGTCTTAATTAGCATGTCACTCTGTTAGATTAGATAAAAAAATAATCAATGTACTTTTTTTACCTTAACATTGAGAAAAAAAACAATAACAGTATATTCTAATAAATACAGGCCATTAGGCACCTATTATGTAGAAAGTCACAATTCCGGTTATGGAAATAGAAACCTTTACTGAAGATAAGAATATTTCAAATTAGCTGCTTATTATGTGCAAAATTATAATAGGAAAGGTCATTTAATTTCGATAGTACGTTTGCAATCAGAAATGTCCTCATAAGGGATGAGCAGAGGCTGAAGAGGAGACGATATGCAATATATCTAAATGAATCATGCGTTGTTTGATCCGCGGCAGATATTAGATTTCCCCCTCTCTTATTATTGGTCCTCCGTGAATTGGCCGAGTGATATAAACACTGATGACAGCTTTAGTGCCGCAGACTCTGTGCATTTACGCCTGACCTCGACGCGCTGTTGCTCAGGGAATACGAGAAGTGTCTAGCTGATAAAAGCTCCTGCAATATTTACATTTTTTTATTTTATTTTATTTTTTTATGTGGCCACAGAAACTGAGCCATATTCTTCCTGGGCCGTGTTTGGGAGAGAGTGGCAGTGTTTTAAGTAGTCTGCCGCACAGACCCCAGAACAATAAAAAAAAATGCATAAATAGGATGATGAAAGAGAACCTGGATGGCACTGCATGTGACATATCTCTGTTTCTAATGTCCGCCCTTGAAGGGAGGGAGGCAGATATGGAAAGCCAACGGAGGAGGTGGGTGAGAGAAAGTAAGGTTGTATGCTGGTAAATCAAAGAGGGAGAGGGGAATTGTAGGTTATCGAAACAAGTAGTTTCCAGCCACATGTAATTCAGCTCTGGACCTGTATTCGATCCTGTGGGGATCGGTAAATCTGTCAGAGAGCGAGTAAACTCCATTCCCCCCTGTAATCTCATTTGCCTTTGATGACAGTGGTGCATCATATGACGCCGGCGGTTTGGCACCGGCAAAGTCAATCCAGGCAGCCAAACCCACCGACCACACATCAGCTACTGCTACAGCCGCAAAAATCACTTTATCCATTCCAGAAAGCCATTATCTCCTGTTTTTTTTTAATGTGAAATGTGTTTTAAGGGCTTAATGGAGTCCTTATCTATATTTTGCTTTATTTTTTTGGTAATTAAATGTTGCACTGGAGGTTTCTCCACAAATTGGTTAATGTATTTACATATCCATGGCTTTTGTGGGGAAAAAAGGAATGTGAGTTTGTGTTTGTGTAGCTACCTTTAGAGTTGCTTTAAATGTACAGCACAGTCTGTTTTAAAGTTTTAGTAATTTTGTTGTGTTTTGTGAGTTTTATTAATTTTGTTTTGAATGTGTCTGTATAGTTTTTATTATTTTTTTTTTTTTTTAGTTTAAATTTGAACCCAAAAGAAGTTTTGAAGAATATGCATATTTTTTGGGTATGGGTATACATTGACTTCCATAGTACAGA
>JAOTRC010000031.1:13966691-13980822 GCA_027497675.1 Cyprinella lutrensis
TATATAAATAATTATTATTTTTTATCAATATTTCTTTTAACATCATAACTGTTCCAGTCTGTTCTGTGTGATTGTGTGTGAACACGAAAATATCTTTAAACATGTAATATTATTTTAAAATTCAATACTATTGAATTTATTGAGGTGTCATCAACAATTATTAAAAAAAAATCCTTTTTTTTCTTAAGAGGAACTGAATATAATACAACTAAAAGGACAATCACTATTCTTTTGAGAAGAAATAGAATCCAAAAATCTTAAACTACTACATTTTCCCAAATGAAAATCTTTCACTGAACATGTAAAAATCGGTACAGCAACTGTGGGACACGTTTGTGTTTGTGTCTATGGTTAGATCAGGAGCTGTTCTCTGGCATGTACATCGACTTCATGGGGACAGACGCTGCCATTTTCAGGAGCCTGACCACAAGAAACGCAGTGAGGACAGACCAACATAACTCCAAATGGCTGAGCGGTATACAAACCCTACATGTTATTTCTTCCACCTACATTATTATGCCTGTTCAATCAGGAAATTGCTCATAAGGTTAACTTGAAACTACAAATAATTCTATGTGTAGCTGGCATCAAATTACATGTTCACGTTCCATGGCATTTCAGTCAAATAATACACTAATCACACAGCAAAAACTGTCTTTGCCCACATCAGAGAAAAAGACTGAAGACAGTCCAGTCTGTTTACAATGAGTCCACCAGGAAAGTGAAAACATATTGTACATGTATAACGGTCTTCTAAAGGGGTCACATTATCTTTTGTGTGATACTATCCAAATATACACAATGAAGCACATATTTGGTCAGGTATCTCAGTTCGCCAACAGCTATATTAAATTTCACATAAACTCAGGCATTAGCATTCAGAGATGTTTGATTTTTTTAGGAGAGAAATGATAGGGTACAATATCCGTATTTATCTTTTGTGGTTCATGTAGAGCGAATCGAGTGTTTAAGCTGTAGTTATGCTTCTATTTTGAATAGAGCCGGTGTTCATTGATGCCCACTTGATTCCTGACGGCTCAGACCCAAACGACGCCAAACTCTACTTTTTCCTGCGTGAGAGACTGACAGACAGTAGTGGAAACACTAAGAACATCCACACTATGGTGGCTCGAGTGTGCCCTGTAAGTCTTTGTGTATGTTTGAGCATCTTGTCAGTTTGTTAAAGTTTGTGCATTACGCAAAACGTGATTTTTTTTTTTAATTTCAGAGTGCAATTAATATCATTAGCTCTATAATATACATGTATTAACTTATTTTATGTCATTGCAAATTCTATTTAGAATGACACTGGTGGGCAGCGCAGTCTGGTGAACAAGTGGACGACGTTTCTGAAGGCTCGGATGGTGTGTTCGGTACTAGAGGAAGACGGTACCGAGACCCACTTCGATGAGCTTGGTGAGACACAAACACGTTAGATTTCCATGTTTTATGTGGCCTTTCTAAAGACATTATGATTTTATACTGTATAAACCATATTCTGTCCCCTACCCCCAAACCTAACCCTCATAGAAAAATTTCTGCATTTTTACATTTTTCAAAAAACCTGTGTGACTTATAAGCCATTTTCCTCATGGGGGACCAAAAAATGACCCAAATGTTTCTGGTAGTACTATTTTTGTGGGGAAATTCTGTCCCCACAACATAGGGAATACCAGAGATGTATAAAGTACTAAAAACCCGGACTTGAGTAAAAGTACAAGTGCTCTATGAAAAAAGTGACTTGAGTAGAAGTTGAAGTGCTCTTTAAGCACCACACTTAGGTAGAAGTACTAAAGTATTCAACATTTTTTAGACTTAAGTATTGCAAGTAGTTTATTTTAAAATCACTACTTAAGTACTAAAAGTACAAGTATTGTGTTATGTAAGTATTAAAGAAAGCAGTCAAAAGTTTGAACTAGCAATCAAATAAGGCGCTTTGGCGGGATACAAATTGGCTTTGGCGGCTGTCAAAAAAATGTCATTGCAGGACAACCCCTGAATTAGTCGTCAATGTGTGTGTCAATCAATACCAATACCCTATAAAACTGGCGTGTGATATAGGTAGCATGAAAGCCAACTTGCAACGAATGATTCGTTAACTTTTTATAATTGTAACGAATAACAAGCAGAACATTAAAAAAATATCGAAGTATTAAATTCATCGAAAATATCTACTGAAGTAAAAGTACAGATACAGCATTTTAGTACTTAAGTACAGTACTTAAGTAGTTCTACATCGTTACTATACATCTCTGGGGAATACCTAAAACAGAAATACAAAAGTTGTATTTTCATGTCTTATGGGGAATTTCCATAGACATAATATTTTTATACTGTACAAACTAAATATTCTCTCCCGTACTTGTAAACCTACTTGTCACAGAAAACTTTCTGCATTTTTACATTTTCAAAAAACATCACAGTATGATTTATTAGCTGTTTTCCCTCATGGGAACCATGACACGGACTTCAGATATTTCATCTAATGTAGGGTTTCACAAGTCTCTCTCTCACCAACATGACATCATGACTTTTGCAAAAACATACACGCCACTTTCAAGTCAAGTCTTCAGTCTGCTCTCTCACACACACACACACACACACACACACACACACACACACACACACACACGTACATTAACTGATGTGCAAAAAACATTACTGGTGTGGATCGTGAGACAAAACAATGGCATTGCTATATTTTAAGATATGCCAGTGCAAGTTCCTTTAAGTTAAAACTGCTCAAACATGCATTTTCTGGGACTAGCTTAAGCATCGTCTGTAAAAACCAAGGGATGGTGTCGTACCTATTTAACCCAACACATTCCTTTAAAAGCCTTACAAATTTCACATTCTAGTTAAACAGCTTCCTATAATTGGTCATTAACCATAAAAGAGTTGTTTGTCAGTATTACCATTCAACAATGGCCCTAGGTCGTTTGTAAAGCTTTTCACCTCATTAAAATCCTTTTACGATCATAAAACACTCAGCACAAATAGTTTACACTGGATGTTTAAAGCCCATGATGGATTTACACTTTCACCTGTTTTATTCTTGTTAGGCTGCTCTAGAACCGTGTAACAATGTTGTGGGACAGATGTTCAGCCATTGAGTGAGTACTTGTCTCTTCTCTTCCAGAGAATGTGTTTTTATTGGAGACAGACCACCCAAAGGCCCTCCTCATCTTTGGAGTCTTCACCTCTACGAGGTAAAGCCAATAGCAATATTGAGCTTGCCACTAATATGTGTGTATATGCATGCACATGTTTTTGTGTGTGTATTTGCCAAAGGTAGGTCAGGCGGGGTTGAAGCTGAGGGGATGACGGGGTTTCTGGGAACATGTGATCACACCTAAGGGTGGTGAGGGGAGCGAAAGGTCACTTCTTTACAAGCATGCATCTAATGTTAGTTCAGGGGGTCATTCAATAGCTTTTTACTGCGATGAATTTAACATTATGATGAGGAGGTCTCGCTGAATGATTTAAATGGGACAGAAAGAGGGAGAGATAGTGTGATGTCACTCAGCCAGTTTAAATGTCTCTATCGGTGTTTTGTGTAAATGGGTGTAACCTCTCAGTAATGATACAGAATACTTCGACAACTGACACAATTGGTGACAAATATAGAATGTAGCTAGTTACCAGTAACCTTTAAATTGAATTCCTCCATTTTAACTATTTATTACTAAAATGTAATTAGGCTATTATGTTTGATTATAATGATTTAATTAATAATTTAAACCAATATTTTAAGTTTGTAAATATTTATTTTATTATTTTCAATTCTTCCTATATACAATATTATATTCTTCTACAATTAATTATTTAATTTAAAATAATAGTACGAGTTTATAAACATACTCATATTACATGTTTGTGTATTTTTGTATATTATATTTTAATGTATTTATTACATTAAATAACATTAATATTTAAAACGAACTAATGAGTTTATTATAAATATATCATACTTTTAATATAGCATATACATACAATATAATAAAATTTATTTGATAATATATATATTTTTTCAACTATATTCTATTATTGTATAATATTATTGTATTATTGTATATTATTGTATTTGTATATATTCCAAATACTGTATTCTGCAATATCATAAAAAATAGAGAAAAAAAATAATGTCTTATTAAAGGTCAAAAGTGCCCATGAAAATCCATTCTAGGAGGCAATTAAAAAAGCCATCTAGCATAACATTTCATTTTTTAATACTGTATGAGACTATGAGGTATACGTAGCACAGTTTGAGATTTTGTTGCGATCTCTTCAAAAATCAAAGATCCGAGAGGCCAAAGGAGCAAAAGTCTCAAAATCTCATTGTTTAGGAGAAAACAGTTCATTTCAGGTCAGATATGAAGTCTCATTTGTGATATTTCCTATGGGTCATTTCATTACATTAGTTCCAGTGGGTTTCTATGTTTACTTGTGTCAGCAGTTGCATGTTTGTACGCGAGCAGTGGTTGAATATGAGGTGAGACTTCGGTCAAGGTTTCCGAATTGTGGCTCAATCTCCAACCACGTTTAGCCGGAGTGGTTTTCCTAATGAGGGCAATCCAGACAGCAACGGCTTCTTTGTCCATATGCCCTGCTCTGTGTGTCATTTATCATTATATGTCATCTCTTTCCCTTTGTTTTGCGTTCAAACAAAGAACCTCTGTCTTGCTGTTTGATCAAAATGTACGATGTCCAGCCAAACCACACTTCATCCCAGAGTGTAACCAAAGTGGTGTCCCCTTTTCTTTATGCGGCATTTTTCTCTCTGCAGACTGAGTCTCCAGTGTAACCATGTTACATCATCCTTTCCATCCAAACAGTCAGAAAGGATGTGCAAGAATGTCTTTTACGGTCTGACTTCCTTCCGTGTTAAATATGTGTGTGTTTTGTGTTATTCCCTCCAGTTCTGTATTCAGAGGTTCTGCCGTCTGTGTTTACAACATGGCCGACATCCTGACGGTCTTCAACGGACCGTTTGCACACAGGGAAGGGCCCAACTTCCAGTGGGTGGCTTTCCAGGGCCGGATCCCTTACCCACGACCGGGAACTGTGAGTCACACGCATTAATGTCCTGCCTCGGTACAGTCAATCAGTTTATAACATCTTTAAACAGAGTCAAGGTTTGTCTTTTACACAGTTTATATTAAAATGCAAATAATTCTGGGTGAGTAATAATAATAATCAACATCTTATTTTCAGTTTGAGTTTATACAGTTTTGTTAAAGAGGCAAATAATTATGGGTAAAAAATAATAATCAATATTTTGTTTCCAGTTAAGACTTTTTGTCCCATTATTTTTTCTCAATTTAATGCTCTTATCAACATGGAAAACTGGATCGGCTTGCTTTGTGCAATTTTTTTTTGTTTTTTTTTTTGAAAACAACGTTGGCATATACGTTGGTGTTCAAATTCACACTAACATTCTCACTTGAAGCAAATAATCTTTCACACAATGTAACACTGTCTATCAATAAAAGGGTGAAAGAAATACTGACGAGGTCCTGATATTGACGAGGGGGCAGAGAAGTCGCATGACCTGTGTCTGTGTGTGTGTGTGCTAGGCCATCATCAAGCGCTATTTCAGACTGGACGTAGTGCGATAATGATAGCTAAGTTCACAACGACAAAACACACAGATCACGTTGATCTTGTCAATTGAACCATTTGGCAACTTTTTAGTAAAGTAAAGTTTCCATTCATAATCTTATTGGCATCTATTTCGGCGTCGCGTGCTCGTCATCCACTCAAAACGTAACGTTAACTAACTATTTGGCCGGCTCGCAAGCCCAAACGAGTGTGTGCGGCGTGCCTTTTGTTTTGTTTCCGGTCTAGCTAGATCCGCTTGCGCTTTGGTCGACGAAGCAACAAAACGTCCTAGCGCGGTGCAAACCACTGAAATTAATATGTTTCATAGCGCAGCGCTGTAGCAAAAGCATGTGGAAAAAAATCCTGTAGCAAAAGCATGTGGAAAAAAAAAACAAAGTTTGCTAGAACAAAAAGACCATAAAACGCGCTATAAAAAAATTGACACTGTTAAAATGGGTTTTTGTTAACCCCGTTAATAACGCGTACGTAACTGACTGCCCTAGTATATATGTTATATATTAGGGCTGCAATGTATAGTTTTAGCATCAATATCGCAATGTGCACATGATTATTTATTTCAAATAGAACTATTCAAGTCATCTGGTGAAATTGTTTTCATATCACAAAATATATTGTAGAAAAACTAAATTTCGCGATGTCATTTTTTTTTCCAATATCGTGCAGCCCTATTGTATATAGGTTATATAGATATATACATATCTATGTCCACTATAGTGTCAAAGGAACACAAACACCCACACCCACTTAAAACCTTAAATTAATTGAAATTTTATTACATGGAGACAAAGACTCGCTCACATTAGTTTAAGTCTGTTTGATGAAAAGACCCAATTAAAGTGACAGCTTCACTGAATAAAGCAGTTTTAAGCTTCAGCATGATCATCTAATCTTCTCATGTTTATCCTTTCCCTGTCAGTGTCCTGGTGGCGCATTCACCCCTCACATCCAGAGTACCAAAGAGTTTCCAGATGATGTGGTGACTTTCGCGAGGAATCACCCTATCATGTTTAACCCCATTTACCCGGTCGGCAGGAAACCTCTAGTGGTGCGGACGCATGCCGATTACAAATACACCTCTATAGCCGTGGACCAGGTCACCGCTGCAGACGGACACTACCAGGTTCTATTCCTGGGCACAGGTAAAGCCCCACAGCACCACGCATCTCAAGAAAAATTAATGACAATGCTAGACCATTCACCTACTCAGAATTAAAACCACCAGATGAAGAAATGTTAGAATGTGCCACAATTTAATTCTACAAATACCTCAGATCGTACCTCAATATGTTCATGGAAGGAGCTGGGACAAACTAAAATGACAAAGTCAGAAAAGTTGTAAAATCTTTTACTGACTGATGTTTTACTTGAAATAAGTTGCCTGTAAAATTATACTTCAATATACTTTAAAATTATACTGTACTTGTATGTAAATTATGGAATAAGCTAGGGCTGTAGTCAACCAAATAAATCCTTGGTCGACCAAAGTATTGTCCTGCGCAACGACGATTAGTCGACTAAAAAAAAAAAAAAAAAAAAAAAACTTGTTTTGATTGAACATTTTTTTAAACAATTGTCATAGAGCATTTATAAAACAACAACGAAAAAAATCACAAATAAATAAAACTATAATAATAATGCAATTCTTTGAGAATTAAGTGATTTTTAACTGAAAAAAAGTGAGGAGCACTGTCTATGCAGTCACAATCGCGCACCTGATCACACCACACGCTACAGAAAATATAACTGCTATCTGTCACATAATAAAAAATCCTAACAAAAGCTCTCGTTTAAACAGGCTTTATATTCTTCTTTAGTTAGCTATGGGTTAATTAAGCACACATTCGAAATGTTGAAATTAACGGTAACGCTTCCTTTTACAGTCCAGTTACCCATGTAAATACTATGTACTTATTTTTTATTAACTACAATTACTGAGTAATAACTAGTACTAACCCTGAAACCACCCCTAAACCTACCCCTGTTCCATGTACTTACCTTATATAAGCCAGTACTTTCTAGGTAAGTACACTGTAAGTATGTACTGTAAAAGGAAGTGTTACCAAATTAACATTATCAAATATTAATAAATGCTGTAGAAGTGCAGTTCATTATTAGTTCATGTTAACTATATAGTCCAATGAACATTAATTGTAGAGTGTTACTGTTACCACAAAAACATTACATAAGACATTTCTAATATCTTGAACTTTAGCGGCATTTTAACTGCATTTTTAATCAGCTTCATCACGCAGTCAGACCTTGACCTGCATCATGTTCGTAACTAAACTGTATGCAATGTAAGATGACGTAGAGTTCTGGACCAGGGTCGGAGTGCATTAAAGGTGTTAATATTTTTAATGCATTATGTTTTCCATAATTAGTCTAACCAAATTAACGTGTTAAAAGGAAAGCCGTAATAAAATTTAATTTACAATTTAATCTACTTTTCAAGCAGTTACTGTAGCACACATACACACATGCTAATGTGGGAGATGCAGGTTTGAATCTGTCCTACAACATGTCATCATCCCATTATCCCAATATAGCCCCACAAATTTCTATACTATAAATCTAAATCATTTGCTCTCAACCAGCGAGCCAGGATTGTGATAACTCACTAGATGGCCACAGCAAACTTATAGGGGTTTGGCTTTTCTATCAACTATTACAATTAAAGATTAAATTACAATCAATTTAGTTAAAACATTGTTCAGGCATGAATGTGTGTACCACTAACTACCACCAGGGGGCAACGAGTCTACACAAACCATAAATCCTAATAATTTAACTATAAACATCTTATTTGCTATCCATTCAATATGGAGTGGAAGATATTAAGAGTCCTGCTGTGTCACAGGACCAAATCATAATATTAACTTTTGGGATGGTTATGCAAGAATGAAAGAAAGAGTGTGAGTGTGTGTTTATCTGAAAACACAATCAGAGACACGACAGCAGACAGGCTCTGCGGTTACTAGGGAACGGGGATAGGGACATTTGGAGAGACTTCAAAATCACAGCTGTTTGTATTTGCCTATCAAAATTCCTGATGGGAAGCCAGGAGCGTTCTGCGGAGCGGCCTGGCTGCTCCTTGGCAGGGTTTCGTCTCATTTTGGCCATTTAAAATGGGAATTTCCAGAGTTCAAGCTAAATTCCCCAGCATCAACTCTCTCTCTGAACGTCTTCAGCGAAATATGCACACCTATGATGATCTCACAAAATGAATGTCACTAGCAGCTAGTGACAGCAAACTCTCTCTGAAAACATTTCTACAGCTGAAGAGATCCAATAAATAATTTCCACCAGACAGATGGCAAAAAGCCTTTACACTGAAGGAGGGGCACTGGCCATATTTAGAGACTAGCCTCTTTTGACTTGAACCAGTTCACCTAGAAACCACCCAGAACGCTCTGGAAAGCTATTCATATTTTCTTATGATGTCTAGTATGTAGATCTGTTTCTCAGAGCAGATGGTCAACAACATCAAATACCAACCCAGATACACGCAAAAGCTTTCAAAGAGAAAATCTGTGAACAATGGAGAGTTCATACGCAGTTCAGACCAAATTCCCGAGGTTGTTTTTGCTTCCCTGACCGTCCAATACTCTTCTGATGTTCTGATATTCCACTCACAGATAAAGGCACGGTACAGAAGGTTGTGGTTCTGCCGTCAAACGGCTCTCTGGATGAGGATCTAATCCTGGAGGAGCTGGAAGTGTTTAAGGTTTGAGTTCTCGCCACACGTCACACATCAAAGTATCTAGAGGGCAGACTGCATGAGCAGAGCTGGCAGTGCCACAAAGCGTTTATTAGAACTCAATGTTGTTTTAAGTGAAGGCACATTTTTATTGGGAACAGAGGCTGGGCTTGAGGTGAGGAAAAGGTTAGATTGTGAGGTTTCTTATGATCTGCTTTGACGTTTTGAAATCATCAAAATGGGTTTAGGCATCATGATCATCAATTTATGGACCATGAAATGCCACACACGTACAGTACCTCAGTGGATTGTTTAATTTGGCATCTCAACACACGCTCACATATTTGCACTTGCAATACAAACTCAACACGGTGATGTTCATTATTGGATCAATTACAGATAGGCAAAGGATGTCCTTTTTCAATTGGCAAACGATTTTTAAAAGTCTAGTTATAACACATATGAACTGTTTGAAATGTAATTAATGATGCGATGTAACAGAAATAGGGACAGATCTTTTCTTCCGTATTGTGACATTTCAGTCGATTGTAAGAAACGAGCGGAGTTAAAGCAGACTAAGGCCCCATTTACACTGCATGGTTCAAGTGACCTAAATCCGATTTTTTCCTCTGATGTGGCACAGATCGGATATGACCGGTGAACTTGTAAGCAGGAAAAAAAAACGCATGGATTCCAATTTTCTCAGATTGGATTCAGGCCTCACTCATATGTGGTAATTAATCGGATATAAATCTGATACGTGCCATGGAAGCAGACAAATCGGATATTCCCCAGTATATGAGAGTCGTACGTCATACGTATAAACAGTGATGTCAACTCAGATGGACAACACAACTGAGATGACATGACTTAATATACAGTAGGTGAGATGGAGGACGAAAGATACACACTATATTATTTAAACACATTATTTATATTCACATTATACTATTTAAATTAAAACTTATTCTTATTTAAAGGGTGAGTTCACCCAAAAATGAAAATTTAAATTTAGTTCACCCAAAAATGAAAATTGTCCCAAGCCCGTAAGACCTCCGTTCATCTTCGGAACACAGTTTAAGAATTTTAGATTATGTCCAAGAGTTTTCTGTCCCTCCATTGAAAATGTTTATGTATATATATACAGACTGCATAATGTATATACTAGTGCCAGACCGATTTATTGGCCGGCCGATATTATCAGCCTATATTAGGCATTTTCCAAACTATTCCAAACTACTTCCAAACGAAACAATCATCGCTTCAATCATCTCTCCGGCCTGTTATATTGAAAATGTATGTTTTACAATTTGTAGTTATCTATTGCTAAATTATGGCTCATCATAGACTAGCTAACCACAAAGCTAGCTAATGCCAATATCATCAGTGGACCGCTAACGTTAACATTAATGAGCTTGGAAACCACAACGAACTTTTTCTGCCTAAATAAAGTAATGATTACTGTATTTATAACTAGCATATCTCTAGTTACAGTCACTGCATTGTAAAATGTAAGTTATACTTGCGAGGAGTGAGCATTTAGACATAGAGAAAAAGTATCAAACGTATCTTGTGGAGAAAAGTTAGCTTTTCTTTTACACGTGTGTGAAATCCAACAATATTTAATAAAAAAAAAAGACTATCGGCCGATATATCGGATTTTAAAACCCAACAATATTTGTATCGGTATCGGCCTTCAAAATCCTTTATCGGTCGGGCTCTAGTTTAAGGAGACACAAACCATAAACCGGCAACTGGGTGTTGGGCACCCAAGACGAAGGCTAACCCGTCTGGTCCGACTCAACGGAAGGTTTACTGTCACACAACATTTGAATGATGGTTTTGTGAGGAATGTGTCACAACACACAGTGCATTGGACATCGAAGAATGGCTTTGCTTGTTAGTTTTGCGGTTTTTGACTGGTCGATATCCGTCTTACTCTTTTTGTTTCCTTTCTTCATTAGTATCATGAAGTCTTTGAGTGCTCAGCGGTTTAGCTCTGCCGAGACCCCTCGCCTCCCCTAAAACAAAACCGTCACAAAGGCCGATGCTTCATGGCAGTCTGTCGCCATAGAAAGTTCTCTCTGGCGTTGTGTGGACTGAATTCTTTCTGGAGGTGCAGCAGTTTGCACCTGTCGCTCTGTGTGTGTATTTGTGTGTAGGTGTGTGCACACGCTACCTAAGGGTTGCGAGCGCATGTCTGTGTGTCTCTGCACCACCTGGCGTTCTCCGACAGCTCTTTGTGTGCCTGTGGTGAGCTGCCCGCAGTGAGATCCATACATATGCTAATGTCTGATCCGGCTCGCGGAGGCCTCGCGCTCCCAGAGTCAGAATCATCCCGTTTCTCTCGACGTCTCTCTTCACGCCGCAGAGCCGTGCCGAGGCTCTTTGTTGACAGTAGCAGCTTTTGCCATTGTTTAAAGCGCTTGGTGAATTGATGATTAGTGTTTAAAAACTTCTCATGGACTGTTTTCTTGGTCAACATGAAATCACAATTGACCCTGTTTGCTACCTGGAATGATTCATTCAACCCCCCCAAAAAATGAAAATTTCGTCATTGTTTACTCACTCTGCCTTTGTGAAAAATAAGCATTATTTTAAGTATATTTCTAAAAACTGTGCTTATAGATAACTTTCATGACTGTTTCTTAACACACTTAAAGGTACAATATGCAAGATTGTTTCGCCACCAGGGGTCGCTAACCTCTTACAATAACAAATGCGTATATTGATTTCCGCATTAAGCGGAATTATGGATTTTGTCGTCAAGCTGATGGATCTTTTATGAATGAGTGAATACAGTGATGTTTTTATCATGACTGTAGTATGAAGCAGGGCGCGATTGCTAGACCTATACCAGCGCCACACGCAACGCGAGTCCTGCGGATATAAAGGAATAAGGAAATTAAATTCTAGCGAACTACACACTGAATTAACATACTCACACAGGTCAGTTAATTAGAGGAATTAAACTTGAGGTTACAGTTTCACTATCACACTAAACGGCATTTGAGTGTGTTGAATGTTGTTAGTTAACTTAGGTTGTTTGTTGGCTGTATGAGACTAAGCTAGATTAACATTAGAGAATAACATACAGATCATATTCTAACTTTTCATCATGTTGAACTAAGTTATATAACATTGATTAGTTTTATGTACATTGATTTGCTCACCTGTTTGCTCAAGTAACATGCAACACTAGCGTCTCTAAGTCAAAGTTAGTCGCGGACGTGGAGCTCTCGGCATCTGGAAAGAAGTTGATCTCCGAAAGACGTTAGTCCTCGTTTTTTCTCAAAGTCTGCTTGCCATGGTCTATAATGTTTGAACAAAACCCTGCTAGGGACGCTCGCGCTGTTGAGCTCGCATAACGGGCATAACCGACCCAGTTTTCCACGTCTGTCGCCATGGTTACTATTGCAGTACGAGGTCAAACCTGGCGGAAACCGGGGGTAACATGGTTATGACGTCATTGACTGGCGACTCCTCACCCCTGCTCACACGCCCCGTTTCCTTGGTTAAAAATCGCATTTTTCTCATGATTTACAAATAGTTGGAAACATTTGTGATATTGGAAGTAATCAACTAAACAAAATATATAACATTGGCCTAGTGGCTTTTGGATATTTCACTGCAAAAATCCTGCATATTGCACCTTTAATGGGAAACATGTTTATAGCAGTTACCATGGTTGTGCAACATTCAGAATTAAATTGAGAATTGGTTTAAACTCCGATTCAATTCCTGAATTTGAGTTGAGATTAGCAGACAGGATGCAAAATTGCAAATTGGAATGTAGGGAACTAGAAATAAAATTTTTAAGCAAAAGTCTGAAAAAAAAAGTGAAAATCCTTGAAGTTAGAGAGTTGACAGGCCTCGCTGATACTCGCCCAGGCCCAGACAGATGGCAAACTCTCTGAGCTGCAACCAAACTGGAGCAACTTTAAAAAGAGTTGTGTGATGATTCCCTCGTTTTATTCATGCAACTGGAAACGGCCGTCCCAAAAAATCACGCTCCTCTGTTAGGTTGGACGGATGGAGTTTCACTTCTCTAATTACATCTCTGAATTGCAGTGTGTAAAGTCTGCTGGGAAAAAACGGTGCAAACGTTTCGATCAGGCGCTAAATGTCACCACATCTTGGCGGTCGCATCTCAATTATAACGCATCCCGTTTACAGATGAAAGTGTTTGTGCCGCTGCGGAGCATGAAGTGGCAGGCGACTACGGTGGCGTGCGACATGAAAACGAAGACCCACACGCTCAGGCTCTCTCTCCCGACATATGGGCTCTTCTAATGAGCTTCTAGAAGACGCTGAAGAGCGCCAGCCGCCCGGTCAGATTCCCGCTCTCCTCACACACACCTCACTCGGTCCTCTTCACGCTCCAGCTGGAGTTTGGTCATTAAAAAGTTTGAGCATGTGTGTACCGCAGAAAGAAGGTCTGTTGACACTCTTTTCAGATCTGAACAAGTCGGCGCTCTAGAAAAAGTTTTTCTCTGGTGATTCATTTCTGATATTGAGGTGAAGATGCTTATATTTTTCTCTAATATTCTGAAATGGGGACAAATTGAGGGATAGACAGACAGACAGACAGATAAATACGTAGATGGACAGGTTGGTTGGGAGCAGTGTTGGGTAAGTAACTCTAAAAAAGTAATTAATTACTAGTGACTAATTACCTCTTCAACAGTGTAATTAGATAACTGTACTAATTACTCTCTTTAAAAAGTATTTAATGACTTTTAATTACTAATTACTTTCAAAATCCCATATCAATCTCAACCAGCTGAATAATACAAGGATAGACATGAATCT
>JAOTRC010000031.1:13996738-14008199 GCA_027497675.1 Cyprinella lutrensis
TGCAATAACATTTTTAAGTCTGTTGTAACTGTCTAAATGCTTTTTTTTTTGCTTTTTTATGCATGGATGAAAACATGAGGAAAAAATAGAATTTTCAGAAGCCTTAACATGTGGTCTCTAATTTTAGGTTTTTAACACTTATCATGTGACTAGAAGAAAAACTTTGATCTCCTCCAGTCACAGATGATGTATTATCATGAAAGTGAAGGATTGTTGGCATTGCTAAAATCTTTTCTGACATCTCTGACCCCACAGAAGAAAAGGAGTGGCCTGACCTCTGGTGGTAATGACAAACAAAAGAGTGGACGCATGAAACCTCCACTTAGATTAATTACATCTTATCAGGATTCTAAATCAAATCTAATCGGATGGGAAGAGATGAAAGTCCATGAACCATCATGGAGGTAATGGGACTTTAATCAATAGATTATGAGAACATTGCAGATGTGTGAAATTTCAAAATACTGTACATAGTAGCCTCATAAAATACATGTACACATGCACGTAATGTATAAATGGCATATATTGTAAAGAATGCTAGCATAAGCGGTTTTCAAGTATAACATTTTGAAGTTTGTTAAATAAAAAATCAATAGAAATACTGTTCAGAAGGACATTTGTGGTTGTCTAACATTAGTAAAAGACACCTCATGCTGTTCAAACAGCTGTTTGCAGATGATTTGGTTTCATATTTTGATCTATGAGGCAATGACATCATTTATAAGTGTGGTTTAAGTACTTTTGAACATTGGGAATGAACTGAAAATACCTGCAGATATCAGAGGAAAAGAAGTATAGATGTTCTTTTTTGTCCAGGAACGGGTGGAAGGAGGAACCATCTGTTTGCATTTGAATACAAAAGTGAATAATAATTAAATAATTTATGAAATATTAGGTTTGTAAAAGAAATCTCAGAATAAATTGTGGCCCCATAATTAGATGATAAACAGATGCAAAACTTTGAGCTCTGCACACTATTTCTTTATTGGACACATCTACAACAATTTTAGGCCAACAGCTATGGAACAGAAGTCATACTGTATATTTTAATTTGTCAATAGTAACATAATTTCAATTAATTCAATATAAATGTAACATATAAGAGGTAAACTTGCCTGTTCCGTTTATCATGTTGCAATAATAGTCATTCCAGTAACTCAGTGATCTGTACAACAGTTTTTTTGTTAGTCTATGTTTTACTAATGTTGGGTTTAAAATATGAATATGATTAATGGAAAAAAAAAAAACAATTCAGAAAGACATTTATCACATATATGTTCCATGTTGCACATATTCTTCATGCTAATGTAACATACTTACGTTTCACCCATCCAGCGTTCAATCGTGGCTACCTTTTTGATGTCATCTTTGCCTGTGAACACAGTGTATGGTCCATCGGTGGTGTCATTGTACTAAAAGAAAAAACAAAGTACTTTCTCTTAAACATTAAAGCATAAATACCACAACAAATAGGTTAATACCAACTGGGAACATAAGCATTTTTAAACTCTGATCTAAATAACTTCAGAATTAATAGCTTTTCTGGCTTTTCAATGTATCTTCGAGGCTATACTATATCATTTGTCAAACCATTTCACAGGGTCTATAATTATTACATCAGGCATAGACAACAGACAACCCAATAAATCTTCTGTAATTGCAGTTCCCTTTCGAAAGGGAACTCTCACTGTGTCGAAACGCACTGGGAACGTGACAGGTCTCTGAAACTGCTATCGAATCACCGCAATCCTATTGACCTGTTACAGCCCATGATGTCATCATTGTGCGACACGGAGGTATAAAAGAGAAGCCTTACAAACATGACATTCCCCTTTTCGTCTCCAGGGACTGTTTGGTTTGTAAACGCTGAAAAATTACAATAAGAGAAATTTAAAAATAAAACGCACAGGATTGTTTCAGAAGTGTGCTGACCTGTGCCATGACACACATGAACTGTGTGTTTTCTGTCTGGGTGAAGAGCAGGCACAGGCGGTTCTCGAAGGAGTGAGCTTTTTTCTTTGAGAACGCTCCGCTCTCGTCTGGCCTCTTCTCGAGTGAGGAGGGATCAGCATCTGGACCTCGTGGTTCAGGTCCCGCTCGTGCTGAGGTAGATCCTGAACCTTCTCAGCCACCCTGCCCCATGTATGCTGAGCTGGTGTATGTAATGGAACATTAGGGGAGAGTCCCTTCACGACAGGCTCGACGGTCTGTTTCTCCTCGGTTATAGACCACCAGCTCAGACAAGGCTTCCATTCCTTCCTGGTCCTCACACGGAGATCGAGAGGGCATGGAAGAACACATACTCTGCCTAGATCCACGACATCAACGGGCTAGTTTCGCTGATGTTGAGGGAATCGGAGAGTATAGGTATGTGTCAATGCCACCTATTGACAAGAAGTTTGCGAACTTGTCAGGGCAGGCATTGGCTTCAGACTCCGAGGACCGTAGACAGGGCCAGAGAGCCAGTGCTGACTCTTGTGCACCCCCTCCATGGAGGAGCAGGTGTCTCATATGAGATATCCTTGTCTTGAGGCCTCAGGGAGATTAGGTGCTCCCCTCACAGAGGGTCACTATGAATACGCAGACTCCTGAGTCTGGTCAAATGGTCGTAGGTCTCTTGTGAGGCATCTGAGTTAGATCAGCCCTTAGGCCTTCTCAGTGTTTTGAAACACTGGCAAGGTTTGGAAGTGCTATGCTGAGTCATGCTCTCCGGGATCCCCCGTCTCTAAGATCTGGGCCGAGTAGTTAACTGTCAGCTTTGCAGTCCCTCGGGTTGGATGCCTTATTTAGTGGAAAGAGGCTCTGTTGTCGGACAGACAGGGAGTTGGTCAGGCTGAAGTATCCAATGTAAGTGAGGCCAGGTCAGGCCTTCCCCTGAATAGTGATTGGCTAGGACTCTTTCGGGTTACCTAGTCAAATTCCCTAGAAGGGACCCCTTCTAATTTGAAGCTGTGGTTCCAGGACCTTGAGCAAGCCCAGGTAGGGCTTTCGGTAAACTATGTTTATGGAGGTTTTCCTGTGAGGCTTGTAGCTTGGGCTAAGAGCGTAGGGAATGCGGTCATTGACAGCCCAGTGTGAGGTGAGTGGTTCTAGCATTTCATTTGAATTAGTTGGCTCTGACAGTTGTCACTGCAACAGCATGCACTCCCCTTACCATGGTCGCGTCGGTATATCGTTCCCCAATGTGTTTCAACGCAGTGTCTCTCTCCCTTTCGAAAGGGAAAGTGTCTAGGTTAGGTATGACTGTAACCTCTGTTCCCTGAGAACAGGGAACGAGACACTACATCTCCTTTTCATGGCCTCGGGGCCTCCCTACAAAACAGTCCCTTGAGATAAAGTGAATGTCATGTTTGCAAGGCGTCCCTTTTATACTTCCGGGTCGCACGATGATGACATCATGGGCTTTCGCAGGTCAATAGACCTTATGCACCAGAGAAACGTGGGCGCCGTCATCAAAAATGTCTTTGAACTTCCGGTTCTGTATATTTCTATGGTATCGCTGTTAGCTGGTGAAGTAGATTTACTTATTGTAGAGTTAACAAAAGTTATCATGAGCATTGTAATGTTTATAAGCATTCTAAAGCATATGTCTTAACAAATGTCGAACGGGAATTTTTTTACGAGTAGTTCATTCATACCTATGCAAGATCACTGCGAAAATATAGACCGGAAGGCAAAAGACAACGAGCAAAACGCTGAAAAGGGGCAGGGCTACATAAGCTCTACAGGATTGCCGTGATTCAATAGCAGTTTCATCTACCTGTCACGCCTGAGGCGTTCCCCAAAGTGTTTTGACGCATTGCAAGTTTATATTTGCAAGAGAACTGCAATTACATAAGATTTATTTTGTTGTGAGTGTGCAAAATCATTTGCAAATTTGGACATGACCAATTAAACATGTATGTAAGAAAACCAAGAATGTAATGATTAAAGACCTCACGGCTGAGGCACGGTTTCGACACAGTGTTTCATTGTCAGTTCTCAGGGAACAGAGGTTACAGTCGTAACCTAGACGTTTTTTTTTTATAAACTTATGTACACTTTATCAATCAATGGGGCTATAAAGGTGATTTATTAGCAAGTTAATGCTTTGCTAACAAAGTGTTGTCATTCTTACTGGATAGAAGACTCCCATCATGGTGTTCAGCATTGGGTCTTTGTAGCCCCACAACAACTCCTTGACAGTCCTGTTCTGGAAAAGTTTGGAATTGGAGTTTTGGATCAACAAATTTGCCAATTTATGATCAAGTAAACCGTAGACACCCTGGAAGAGAAGAAAATAAAGACTCATAAATGTATCTGCATAATAAAACCTTGAAATCACGTTTATTTGCATTTATTACTTGTAAAGCACTTTTATCTGACTAAATGTCACGTGTAATTATAAGGTATAGCAGTGAATATGGCATTGATGATTATACAACTTTGTTAGTTATGCATTAACATAGAGAGTCAAGTGCTGTGCTGCCTTTGGACAGATAGTTGCAGATATCGACATTTTATCTTTTGATTTGGCAAACAATGACTGACTTGCTTTAGAATTGACAACCAATACTGAGCAGTCTAATCTATACGAAGGGTCAGTACATGAGTGAAAAGAGTTAAAGATTAATATAACTGTATATTTTACATACAGTATGTGTTTATAAATCACATCCAACCATAACCCAGTGTTTACATAAGGATTTTTTTGGGGGGTGGGGGGTGGTATACTCCAAAACTACTAGTGTCGCAGAGCGGGCGTGTTATGGATACGCGGTGTACAATTTTTAGTAATCTAAAAGCATGTCTAATTAATTGAAATCATGAAATGTATTCAATTATTAAACTTATAAAATTAAACTTATTAAAATTATTAAAAGAAAAAAGTACTAGCACTCTGACCAGCCATGCCTTTTGGAGGTCAGAGCTCACTTTACAAGAGGTAGATACTTTTTTGTGAAGTATGCATCACAAAAAAGTAACGGTACATAGTACTAGAGCAAGCGAAAATATATTATAGTCTATCTCATCTATGTGATCTCAAAATAATGTCAAGCCTATAATACCTAGAATATCAAAATCAACTGCAGACGGTTAATCCTCTTCCTGTTTCGCACATATACTCTGGAACAGACTTTTAGCCTTGCTCAGGAAGCAGACACACTTTGTCAGTTTAAATCTACACTATAAACTCTTTAACCTAGCATACACAAAACACATCATCACATTTCTATTTTTTACCTCTGTTATAGAATTGCTATGCTGCATAAAGTAAGTTAATCAGAACAAGGAACACTTCCTATAACACCCAATGTACTTGTTACATCGTAAGAAGAAAAGCATCTATGCTAATATTAGTCTCTCTGTTTGTCCCGAGGCGACCGTTGTCATATCCAGATCAGATGGTGGACCTGCACCTAGACACAACCACAGCACAGCCACAGGCAGCGCAGTGCCAGCAGAGATCCTGTCAACTAAGCAATTCCCTGGGAAGGCCTCGTCAACACGACAACCATCGGCACAGATCCTCACCAAAGACCACAAGAACTAGACAAGTCCTTATTGCTACTTTTCAAAACTTTCGGGTCAGTAAGATTTTCGGTAAGATCCCACTTTACTTTAGGTGTATTTAACAACTATCTAACATTTAAATTAATCATTTGATACAATGCACTTATTGTATACATATGTTTTTACATCATTAGAATTACCTGCATGTAATTACAGCTGTAATTAATTTTTGTAATTACATCTATAATTACACTTTTGATCTTTCCCTTACCCCTTAAACCTACCCATACCACCAAACTTATCTCGTCTAACCTAACCCACATCCCACCTCAACAGCAGCAAAAGTGTTTGCAATCCATTAAA
Organism: Cyprinella lutrensis; assembly: GCA_027497675.1. NCBI lineage: Eukaryota > Metazoa > Chordata > Actinopteri > Cypriniformes > Leuciscidae > Cyprinella > Cyprinella lutrensis. The sequence continues at coordinate 14,002,595 of JAOTRC010000031.1, forward strand.
AAAAATAAGTACTAAGTAATGTACTTGTTGTGTTTATGAATGTACCGTACATAGTAAAGACACCTAATATTAAGTTACCAGATTAGCCTCGGGGTAGCCTCACTAGGCTGATTTATCTGATCAAAAAACAGTAATATTTTGAAATATTATATACAAATTTAAATATCGGTTCATATACTTAAAAATATAAGGTATTCCTGTGATGGCAAAGCTGAATTCTCAGCAGCCATTACTCGAGTCTTGAGGATTACTCATCACATATAACTTGGCATGGAGAACTAGGGAGGAAAAGAGATGAGGAGGAAGACAGAAGGGCAGAGAGGGATGGCAAGAGATGCTAGTTAAAATACATACTGCTACAGCCAGGTTTATTGAAGTGAATATGTCATCCTCTGTTCCTATTGACATGCCAGGCTCAAAGATGGCTCCCGCTGGCAGCACAAAGGACACAGTGAAGTTATCATTGAAGGTGATATTTCTTTTGGGGATAAAACGTGTCCTGGAAGACAAGAGATAGGATGAGAGCAAATCAAACCACAAGGAAATATATCAATATATAAAATCGCAATAAATATGCTACTACTTATGTGCTATTTTACTGGTCATATTAAAAAAAAAGTCATAAGAATATATAACATCATCACCACATTATATAACTTTTTTTTGCATACTTGATAATCAAGCGAATTGATGCTTATGCACAATCCATTTAAAATGTATAATGTATGTAAAGGTAATAGAATTAAATAACATTAAAATATGTGAAATATTATTTAGATATTAAACAGTACTCATACATTGATTAATATACTGCATATAAATGTGATACTCCATCATTATGACATGTACTAAAGTAATATACTTTAGTACATGTCATAAGGATGGAGTGTCATGTTTGCCTTAGACTAAACAAGTATCACCTCATACAAAGATTAAATGCTAACAGCATGATGAAACTTTTGAACAAGCTTGAAGTGCATTATGTTGATACGTTCTTATTTTAGCAGTCTTAAGTCTTAGAAGTCTGATCTACTGAGATTCTTTCTGTTTATTTCACACTCTTCAAGAGAGATCTAGTCAAGTAAATTTTAAAGAGCAAGGATTTTCTTCAAGAGAAAACTAAGAATGCTTTGTTTACGTGAGATTGAATATGTATATATATATATATATATATGGCCACAAGCCTTACTTGTATGTGTATGGTCCTTTCTGCACCAGCACAGGTTTGGCCCCTTGGCTTACAACTTCATCTGGGTTCTGAACGTTAAACAGCCAGAACTGCCTGTATATGTCTACGTCAACAGACGTCCATGTGTCAAATGCTAAAGTCCCGTTTTCCAACACTGTTTCCTTTGAAGACACAAAACACACTTGGCATTTGATATTCTATATACATAGCCTATGTTATACATTTTAAAACTTAAAAAATAGGGGAGGGTGGGGCAAGTTGTCACAATCCAATGAATAATTATCAACATGAGCTTATTTTCAGTCAATTTCTGTATAGGCACACACCTTACAATCTTGGTTATGATGCTACAGAACATTTCTACAGCTTATTTAACACACACGATCACTGACCTTGACACTATTAGGCAAGACAGGAACCTGCTGTTTAAATATCTTACATAAACATTTATTTAAATTGCATTAGACGTCATTTAAATGTCTTTTCAGACAATATTTTAAATATGACAGTTCATGATTAATTAAAATTCTAAATTAATAAATTCTTAAATATTTATAAAAAATGCCCTTGACCCCAAAACCCCAATTGAAAAATATATTTAAATATATTATAGTATGTTGTACCTAACATGGGCTGTTCCTAAATTAATTATCAAAATTCAGCCAAAACATTACCAAAACATCTCTAGTCTGGAGAATCTGCAAACGCATGTGCGCCGAATACTGATATGCAAAAACGACGGCTTACCTTGTTGACGGTGTCTTCAATCACTTTGTTGCCCACAGGGATGAGAATTCCTCCCAGCACGGCGATCAGGGCGCCCAGCACGGCCCCTGTGATGAGCGCGCATCTCTGATCACAGCAGGTCATGATGGCGAGCACGAGCAGCAGCCTGGACCAACACTGACCGGAGGCGCGGCAGGTGCGAGCATTAGGTCGCCCAGGGAATTATGTAAATTCCAGGGATCGAAGGTTGTAGAGGAGCAGATAGAGGACTGGATTGCCGTTTATCACACCCAGAGAAGCCCCTCGTTAAGACGGAGTTATCTCCGCGCGATAACGCACTGCTGGGCGGGGAGCGGGCGCGTAACACGCGGCATGGGCATCACAGATGCCAAGGCCAATGTCACTTTCAGTCGAGAGCTGATTTTTACAAATGTTTAGATTCAAAAGTGACTTTGAAATGTGTATATCGACTTCAAAAAGATTCAGATGACTTGGAAAACTCAGTGTCAGATTCAGAAAATACAATAGAAAAGTATCAAAAGAACAGAAAAATCTGTTTTAGAATAGCTAGGAAATTCATATGACATACAATGTATAAAAACATGGCTAATACGATTTGATATCATTAGCTTTTAACTTTTTAAATTGAGATTTTAACTAATTTTGAACATGAAAGGAACTGAATGGATGTTAATAGAACAGAATATTACATTTTGGATAGCCATGCCTATAAAAATAGCTATATTGGATTTAAATTCAAAAGACGAATATAGAATAGAATACAAAATAATTTCAATCACTGAATTGATTCTGATTTGGCAATTGGGTTATTTTGGACAGCCATAAAATAAATGAAATATATAGAATAGCATAAAATTGAATATCAGTCCACATTTGACCAATCAAAAGCAAATGAAAAAAATGTGCAATCACTAAACGTTGCTCTCGAACATGTAAAAACAAAGCTCAGATAACTGACATTTCACGAAGTGAACTAATAAAAAGTTCAAGGACTGTTTTTATTAGTTATTGCTGCGATATATCTCGTATCGCACCTCCCTCTCCACGTGTTTTATATTTCACCGTGTGAAGTTTTAGCTTCTACTGTCCTCTAGTGTTCATTGGTCCCACATTATCCACACTGAAGACTTTAGTGTGATTATGTAGCGACATGACACTTCTGTCGGAGTGGATTAAGACACAAGTTATATATTTGTTGATAGCACGGGTTGATGGGTCATTTCAAGGGAACACTCATTGTAAAATGCGTTGAAACATGTCAAGCTTGAATTTATATCAAGTTGCTCTGGAAAAAAGAAATAAACATCTCTGTGCAAAATAAATTTGGATGAAGTTGTATTTTCTCGTAGCCTACACATTTCATTTGAGCATTATGCGAATGTTTACTAATTAAAGAAGAGGCGAATCATTGCAAGTTTGCATCTTTAGGGCACTAGAGGGCAATGTTCAACTATTTATTTAGCGGTTACGGACAAGCTACAAACTAGCGTGAATTTCTTATATGCCGTAAAACTGTACGGTCAAATTTCTTCACAGTGCATAAATACAACATTAGATTATTATTATTATTATTATTATTATTATTGGTAGTAAATGCTGAAGACCAGTAATGGTAGGCCTAATTGATAGCGCATGTTGACCATTACCATATTTTAGTATAAAACATTGTCATCGTGTTGATTACAAGTTATGATATAGTTTTTTTTATGATACACATTTTTTAATAAAACATTGTGAATTTATTCAATTGTGTGTTTTTCCAAAGCATATTCTGTCAAAATTAACACCAGTTACCAAATGTTTGAAGTTAGTAAGCTAGTGTACCTAACAAACGATCTAGATATCACATCATTTGTTGTTTGGTTCCAAAGCTTTGACGGGAACATCATTATTATTGTCTTATCATCGCCCGGCTCATGTCTTTGCTGAACAGCAGAACTGTAGCAGACAGTTAAATACTTTGCATATAGCTGTAATACCCTCATGTGACATGTAAATGTGTGGTTACACAGATGTAACCCTCTGAGAGCAGATGCAAATGCTCACTCAAAGGACGTTGTTTCCCAGACAGCTCAAAGCAACTGTAAGGTCTGAGAGGTCATTGCCTAATTTATCTGCTTTAACCTCTCAGTCATGCTTGCATATTAAAAGGCTGAGCCTCAGCCAAGGAGAGCAAGTGTAATGAATTTACAATCCCTTTCTGCAAGCTATACAAGATCATCAGCAGTGTTGATGCCGCAGTGTGGCATGGGCACAGTTCATTCGACCTTGGAACACATGGGCCAGTTTGGCACTGGCATCTGTGATGGGGTCAGTGCAAATGCTTGAACCTGAGAAAACACAACTGGGATGAGATGACAGAATAGAATAGAATAGAATAGAATAGAACAGAATATCCACTAAACAAATAGGCAAATATGTGAAAATTAAATATGTGCATTGTGCAAATAGTGTAATTGTTATTGTAAGGAGTAAAAGAAAAAAAAAACATACAAAGCATTAGTCAGATTGATTCAGTGATTTAGACTTAATTATTTACCAAGTTAATTAAACAATTTTTTCGGTTTCAAACCATTATTTGACTAAATATTTTTTTAGGACACCTTTTTTATGATCAATCCAAGACATTGATAAAAGAATTGAATGTATACACTGTAAAAATGATATGATCAAGTTAAGACAATAAATGTTTTCACATTGCTGTAAATTATCAAAATAAGTTAAAAAAAACTTTCAACTTTTAACTGTACTGTGAAATATCTATTAATTTATTTGATAACATCTAACACTAAGTGAAAATAGCAGTATTTTCTTCGCTCTAATGGTGCGTTCATGTGCTATGGTAACTGTGGAAAATACCAAAAGCTGACGTTGAAAATGCACATGAACACCCCCTCATCTGGTATTTTCCCCTGGTTAACACATAGAATGTTTTGATGCACGAGTTGTCGAGATGAGATAACCTTTGACCTTTTCAAAATGGCGGAGAGCAACGCAGGAGTCGTGAATTGTAAAAAATATGGGTAATGCTTCATTTTACAGTCCAGATACCCATGTACATAATCAGTACTTATTTTAGTAATTACAATTACTGAATAAGAACTAGGTACTACTAACCCTGAACCTACCCCTAAACCTACCCCTAACCCATGTACTTACCTTATATTAGCCAGTACTTAAGTACACTGTAAGTACACTGCATAGGCTATTATTTATCGTTTGAGTTTTGATAAATCATTTTCTAGCAGATGACTTAAGCAATCTAAAATAGTTTTAGCTAAATAACAGTTTGGATCTTTTTACCACATTACGACAACAAAAGCAGGTGAACGCAACACACTGGTAAATACCAGTTCACAAGTGGAAAATATCATATTCCATTGCACGTGAATGCACCATAAGTGTAAATAGTTGTACAGATGTTATTTTTAGTTAGTGCAAAGTGGCAGCCCAATGTAGTGTAGGCTAGCACTGTAAAAAATATTGTTGGTTTAACTTAAAAAAGTAAGTAACCTGACTGCCTTAAAATTTTAAGTTCATTGGAATGGAAAAAGTGAGGTCATGCAATGAAGGAGAATGATTTAATCATCAGAAACTCAAAATGATATGTTATCTGAACTAAATAAATTATTTAAGTTGATTTGACAAAAGAAAAAATGTTGTGATTAC
>JAOTRC010000031.1:14052745-14063615 GCA_027497675.1 Cyprinella lutrensis
AAAATTGTAAAATTCCAGGACAATTGCAGGGTGTCCAACAGCACACATATTATGAATCATACTACAGTAATTACCTGAATTATTATTTGACTTTATTTAAAAGTGACCTTTAAGGAATCTCAAAGTAATCAGATTACATTACTTTTATGCTGTTGTGCTTTGATTACGTTTCAATTTTATATGAAGTATTTTTGGATGAACTATCCCTTGAAGTCCTAGTAAAAAATAAAATGGTTAAACAAATGTTAAACAAATAAACAACATTTAAAAAGTAGGTGCATTTAAAAGTATGTGCATGTGTGTTGACCTCCGTTGATGTTGGGGTCATGGTAGAGTTTCCAGCCTTCCAGAGTGGCAGCACGCCAGGCCTGACCACAGCGCTTACACAGCCTCTGAGCCTACACACACACAGAGATGTCAGATCAAAATGTCCAGGCTTGTCTGCAGTCACCACAGAATCTTAAATATCAGATATTTCACCCAAAGCTCTTAAAAAATGTATTAGTTTCTTAATATATGTCATGTCATATACTTCAGGGTGACTCATGATAAGAGCCTCCTCTTGCTCTCTAGCTGATATGACACTTTTCCACCTGTTATGCACCACTGAAATTTAATGCAATTTTTTAAAACACAATTTTCAAATTAAAATCATAGGTAGTTTGGTCACACTTTATTTTAATGTGTGCTTGTTTCAATGTAATCACACAAATAGTGTAAGTAATATTAATTTTTTCACTGCTAGAGAAAGCAAACCTAAGAACTTGCAGAGGTTTAACAAGGACATAATAGTGCGCACAATATCTGACCACACTAAGAAGCTGCAGACCAAACCAAAACCAAAACTACAAGGAATCCCCATCAGACAACACACACACACACACAAACCTCATCAGTCATGCCAGCTCGTATGAGATTGAAGAGGTTTTTGAGCAGACGAGAGTCATCCTCTCGATCCAGGTCTGCCAGTGGTCTCTTCTGTCTGATGGGAGCATCAGGATCCAGTTCTGTGACCAACGGCCTGCTGAAACCACCGCTGGACTGATTTCTCCTTAGCTTCAGGGTATGGAGAGTGTTTTCCCTACACATGAACAATCCACCATAAATTATTTACCAAATTCAATTTTATTGAAATCTGAGATATCTGTTAAGTATTACTTACCAGTACACAGATTTGGCATAGTATTCAATGTTATCAGAGAAGTCTCCTATCTCATCTTTGGCTATACTCTCCAACCAATCCACCACCAGCTAAGTAAACACACACACACACACCAGATATTGAGGAGTTATTCCACATAGAAGCCCTCAGAGTGGGTGTGAATGGATGCATGCGTACCTGGCTCTGTCGCACCATACTGTCCTTTTGGAAGAACTGCTCCATTACTGCCTTCTCACTCTCACTGGGCATCTCCAGAGAAAATACAAACACAAGTTCACATGCCAAAAATATCAATGCTGAAGTCACAATTAATGTGAACGTCACTGCATTGGATACAAAATATCACACCAAGTGGCATTGGTGAAAAAGCGACGCTACTTGGTGACAAAGAAAGTTTCTCTGCATATTTTGGACTGTATATCATTGTTTTAATCATTTAAAATATTTAAAAGGGGCTTGTGCTATCAAAAAGATTAATATTTTGTAATAGAATGCAATGATACATTAATTTTTAAGAGTGGCTCCAAACACCTTTTGGCAACTGTGTACACATCCAGAGAAACACACAAGCACTTACTGTTATATCCATCATGATGTCTTCTTCTAAAACCGTCTGGACTCTGTCTCTGCGTTTAAGAGAGTCATAACAATATATAAGCAAGCAAGTAATACTTCTATTCACAAATAACTTTATCATTCAATAGTTTCTGGGTCGGTTTGATTTTGATTTTTTTTGTTTTTTAATGTAATTATTTTCTATTTAAATATATTTTAAAGTGTATTTTATTCCAGTAATGGCAAAGCTGAATTTTCAGCATCATTACTCCAGTCTTCAGCATCACATGATCCTTCAGAAATCATTTCAGTATGCTGATTTGTGGTTCAAAAAACATTTTTTTTATTATTATTATTAATATTGGAAACTGAAAGATCAAAAGTATAGAATTTACTTATTTTTTTTTTTATTGTCAGATTATAAATGTATTTACTACAGCCTTTGATCAATTTAATACATCCTTGCTGAATAAAAATACAAAAATACATTTTTTTTTTTTTTTAAAAAGGTTACCAGTAGTGTAGCTGGTTATGCTTCCTTTAACAGTACAGTACTTACAGTGTACTTACCAAGAAAGTACTGGCTAATATAAGGTAAGTACATGGAACAGGGGTAGGTTTAGGGGTAGGTTCAGGGTTAGTACTAGTTATTACCCAGTAATTGTAGTTTCTAAAATAAGTACATAGTATTTACAAGGGTAACTGGACTGTAAAAGGAAGCGTTACCGTGTAGCCTAAGTCATGTTTGAGTGTGTTGTACCTGTATAAGGAGGTGATGAGTCTCCAGGTCACCATTTCTTGCTGCAGCAACCAGGTAATGCTGACCGTCTTGGAGGATTTCTGCTGACCAGGGGCCGAACGGAGAACCAGTTTCTGCAACATACTGACCTACAATACAGGTGAAGTCTCGGTAAGGAGTTTGCTTTCAGCTTGCCATGCCAACATTTAATTGAAGTTTTTTTCCTAATTACTGAAATTGTGAATAATTTCCCTAGTAAATTTAAAATATTCTAGCTTTGTACCTTGTCCTGACAGAGAGCCTCGTACTCCTCTAACAGATCAAACACGGCTGTGGACGCATGGCGCAAATACGACTGCAGAAATTCAGGTAACAAACTGAGAGCCGCTGAGAGAAAAAAGGGAGTGTAAGAGTGAGAGCTGTACATCAACATATTTAAATTGATCATTGAATTTGTCATGATTTTTATGAATATTTACCAGCCTCCCCGGGATCATCTTCCTTCAGCATGAGAGCGCTCATGTTGACATCATCAGTAAAGCTGGTGTCCACCATCCCCGAAAGAGGAGACGGGTAAAGACTATTCGTCCAATCACTGTCATCCAAGTTCTGAAGTGTCAACAAGCAAGAACCAGGTAAAAGAGTTACCACTGAAATCATACAAGTGAAATATATGAGGTCAGGGTGATTAAAGGCTGTTGAATTGTGGTCACTCACCATGCTCAGACTGCTTTTGGTACGGGGTGTGTTTAAGTAGCGAGGAGTTCTGCTTCCTGTTCCGAGGATGGCCGACACATCTGGGTTTCTGAGGGCACTTCTTGGGGTGTCTGCAAATGATATAAAATCACCTGCACATCAATACAGATCATTCTTCACAAACATAACACTTGGAAAAGAACAGGAATATGGAAGCTTGTTTCCGCCACTGATTAAAAATAAAGAAATAAATAAATAATTGTGACTTTTTATCTCACAATTGCGAGATGTGAAGTCGGAATTGTGAGAAATAAAGTCGCAATTGTGAGATATAAAGTTGCAATTCTGAGAAATAAAGTCGCAACTGTGAGATATAAAGTCGCAATTCTGAGGAATAAAGTCGCAATTGCGAGATATACAGTTGCAATTCTGAGAAATAAAGTCACAATTTGTGAGATATGAAGTCACAATTATGAGAAATAAAGTCACAATTGTGAGACAAAGTCGCAATTGTGAGACATAAAGTTGCAATTCTGAGAAATAGTCTCAATTCTGAGAAATAGTCGCAATTGAGAGACATAAATTCGCAATTCTGAGAAATAAAGTCGCAATTATGAGAAATAAAATCACAATTATGAGATATAAAGTTGCAATTCTGAGAAATAAAGTCACAATTGTGAGAAAAAAAGACAAAATTGAGACTTAATCTCAAGATTCTGACTTTTTTTCCGCAATTCTGACTCAGAATTGTGAGATATAAACTCGCAATTGCGAGTTATCAGGCCAATTCTAAGGGAACTTTTTTCCGCCTCAGAATAGTTTAAATCTCACATATCTGACTTTACAATACGCATTTTTTTTTCATGCATTTCTGACTTTATAACACGCAATTTCCACTTTATATCAATCAATTCTGACTTTATATCTCGCAATTCTGACTTTATATCTCGCAATTCTGACTTTATATTTTGCAATTCTGACTTTATCGCACAGCTGGAGTTGTCCATGCATTTTTTTATACGCAAAATTAAAGTCCTTTAACATACGATTCTGATTGGAAGCTCTCAACTCTTTTACTGTGGTGCTGTTGTGTAAGCTGGGTTTACTCACATGTCTGTTTATGGAGAGATCCAGGTGTTTGACGTAGAAGGGGTCTAGCAGGAGTTGTGCTGGTGCCAGGAGTTTCATCCTGTGCCAGTGGGACTGAACACACCGTCAAGGAAACCAGAGCATATAAGTGGGCAGTCGTGGCCTAATGTTAGAGAGTCAGACTGGTAACCCAAAGGTTGTGGGTTAATTTTTCAATACCATCAGGCAATGACTTGAGGTTCCCATGAGCAGGCCACCTAACCCCCCAATCGCTCCCTGAGAGTGAATAGCTGCTAATTACTGTCTGTGTGTGTGTGTTCACTTGGATGAGTTAAATGCACAGGAAAAATACAGAGTATGGGTTACACATGTTACTTATAGAGGATATACAAATAGTGCTTTAACATTGTGTCTATTTATAAATTGAATGACCATTGTACTATCATATGACAACAAAACTCTGAACTAGGCTCAGCTGGATAATGACACCATTTCTTTATGCCTTCTGGCAAAATGAACAATTCTGTAAAGCTGCTTTGAAACAATTTGTAAAAGTAGTATTGCATTCAATTTCTATTGTATAAAAAAATATATATAAATACATGATTTCTGGTATTTGATCTTGGTAAGGATACATGCAACTTTTTTGTGTGAACTCTTTCTGCGGGCAGCCCGGGTCACCTCAGTGTCCCGAACCACTGGACTCAACCAGGTCTGATTCCTGTACAGGATAGACACGTTAATTACGGTACATGTAAAATATTATAACATGTTACAAAGCATAATGTTATTGAGTTCCATTAGCCTCTGTCACATGCGCACAAATACAGTTAAACACAAATTTGTTTAAAACCAATCATACAAAACAGGTCTACAGTCACTTCACTAAACATAATAAAACCACAAACTTCAAGTAAAACACAATCAAATAGCGAATACAGATACAAATTAGTTATGAAAGAGTCAAAACAAAAACTACAACTACTATTATTTTTTGCTAACCGTAAAGCTTTGTGATACGACAAGGTGTTTACATAAAAATAACATTACACAAATTTACTTGTAAAAGAACAACAGCTAATAACATTATACCATTTTCTTTTCTGTTATGTGTCATGAGTGTTTACACTTACAGTGTAAATGACATGTGGAATCGTTCTCACAACAATAAGGGGCAACATACGAACCAGCTAGCTGCTATAGTAACCAAAATAATCAGATAACATTTATACACGGATAATGTCATAGTAAAATATAATACTTACCACTCCATAATGTCTTAAATTAACGATTGCTAGCTAATGATGCTAGCGCACTTGATTTTGCGCCTTCACTTCAGAGGTTCGTTCTTCTTCTGAACAACGCATGTTATTGCGCTCATCACACTGCCCCCTACTGGAGCGGATGAACGAGTAATTACACATTCACCAACGCCTGTCATGTACTGCCACCTACTGTCCACAGAAGGAATTACATGCATAGCGATGTGTCTATTTATTCAATGAAATCACGTAATCTTTTGAACATTTAATCTTGTCGTAATTATATTGCATTAAGATTGGTTTCTCTTTTCAAAAATATCTTCACCCTAATCCAATCCAGTATCCATTACATTAGTGGCACATCATGACGTGTATGATGGGATTCTTTTTTTAATTTATAAAATAAATTGAAATGTCACGTCTCATAAGTGGTACTCGGTGGCTATTTAACGGATTGTCCGTACAAATGTCACGTAGTTATTAATGCCTCTATTAATGTCAAGTAATTGTTTCTCGAATTAGTAGCAAGAATGATGACCAGTTGTCACTCGAACTCTTAATTCATTAGCAAGGTCCTTTTCTGACACATACCTTAAAGACTTGGCTACAACTGAACAGCACAGAATTCCACTGACCCAACAAAGCAAGCCGGTCCGGTTGTTTCAAGGTTGATTTTTCTGTTGAAGAATGCAAGGACTCCTCTGAGTGATCTAAAACTTGAAAACGAAGCAGTCATTCAACATGAACTACAACAAAACAATATGTCTCAAACAGAAAGAATTTGGAGTTTGCAAACAGCTCAGTTACAGCAGAATATTGTGAGATCTAAAGCAGTCTGTTTCACCATTTAGCCTGATGTTAGTTAGCATTAAACACAATTACGCACTACCAAGTCTTCCCCTTTTCCTATTTTCTTAAAAACACATAAAATGACTTAATTTTAACATGTACTCTCTCTTAATTTAACTATATGCAAAGCATGCTGGGAAACAAGCACAGCCCATTTTCAATTAACGCAACACAAATCAATCATGTAAGCAAACACAAACAGATTAAGTAAACTTCAATTGTACATATATCTAAGCAGATATATCTAAGTTCGGGCAAAATGGCAGTTGACTCGCACTATATGCCACCATCTGGATGTAAGAATTTTTTACTAAACATAAATGGCTTGGGTTTAGACAACACGTTAGGATTTTGTACTGTTAGGTTGAGAGATAATTACATAGACCTTAACATTTCAAGTCAAAAAACACAATTATTATAAGTAAACCAAAAATAAATATATTATGTAAAGTGCACAACCTTCCTAGTTCAGTTTTTTAAGAGTACCTGAGGTAATTTGATGTTTGGTACACGTTCTTCAAGCTACTTCAGCAACTGGTAATCTGCAACCATCATTTTCACACATAAATGACAAAGATAAATATCCTGTAGTCTTTTGCAAATTGACCAAAGTTCAACTTGTGGAGTTACTTTTTGTTTCTTTTAATAAACATGTAATTATGTCACCAATACTCAGCGTACACTTCAGTGTCTCCATTCGCATGTTCTGGCCACATAATCACAAGTTGTGCAGCAGGATATCAGACCAACAATTAAGAAAAACACTTGCATTTTACTTGAATACTTTACACCATGTCAAGGTTTTATTTGACAGTATTTCAGTAAATATCATACAGTAAACAAGAGCTCTGCAAAAGTAAGTATATATCCATTGAGTTGCATTTCATAAAAATAGTAGCTCACTTACAGTTTTTGTGACTAGGTCATTACATAGTGTCATATTTATCATTTTTATCTGTACAGGGTAAACCGCACTGATTTTTAAAAGTTCTACACAGTGATACCGAACCCCTTTAGGGCATTGCGTTGCCACCATCACGCCACCGATAAATCATCTCATTTTAAATCACATTATTTATCACGTTGAATCATTTTATAGTCTCTTCAGCATTCGGCAAACTCGAGCCAAATGATATGGAAAAGCAGTGCCAATGCACTGACACTCTCTCATTTTAAACAAACTTGCTACTCTACAAAATGAAAACCCTAAGGCCAGAAACATTGTCTAAAGTACATGAACGCCAATGCTGCTCCTCAATCACCCTTTTTCATGTTATGTTCCAAAATGTGAACGCAATTCATAACATGACACACTCTTTACGCGGAATTAGCATAAATTAGTGTCAGTTTTCTCTTTAAGGTCAACTTTTGAAGCTAAAATTTTGCTAGCTAACTGAATAAAGGTGGATTCATTCAATTTTCATGGGCAAAAAAGCTTCATAGTCTTCAATTGTAATAAATGTCACTTTCAAAACAAGCGACACTTAACGCATTGTTCAATATTACAGACATTTGAAGGTAATTATGTCGGCCAGTTGAGTACAGAGGTTTGTTAGCATTTGTATGCTAATGACACATGCTTGTAAGGATGTAGCCAAACAGCTAACATTAGTTAGTTAGCATTAGCATACTTGCGTAGAGTGCGTTTCTGCTAATGATGCATTAGCATCCCTACAAGCAAGCTAATGACTTATGCTTGTAGGATGTAGCCAAACAGCTAACATTAGTAGTTAGTTAGCATTAGCATACTTGAGTAGAGTACATTTCTGCTAATGACATATTAGCATCCTTACAAGCATGCTAATGACTTATGCTTGTAAGGATGTAGCCAAACAGCAAACATTAGTTAGTTAGCATTAGCATACTTGCATCGAGTACGTTTCTGGCCTTAAGATGCCTTGATCCTGATTCGTTCAGCTCGAATAATTTTGGACTTTTAAATCAAGTTCCTTTCTAACACTTTGGAGAGACATCAAAGCGATCCAGCTCATTCTTATGCACACACAATCTTTACTGGTACTCTATTGAAAATACATTTGCTTTGACAATGTCTGCCTAGGATATCTAAGGTTGTATCACTCGGAAATGAATAGCCGAGCACGCTCCCTTTGGAGTGCTTCAATTAATTTATCTTTATCCGAGAAATATTAGCACTATCTTGTAATGAATAGATCATTGTTGGCTCTCATTGTCATCTACAACAGTTGTAAAGAGCATCAGTATAACCAGTCATCGCTTTATTTCTTTGGGAGATGAACATAATAGAGACGATAGTATGACAATGGATCGAACGGATGAGGTCTTGTTTGGGGTCCTTTACACAGGAACCGGAGTTGAAATACTATATTTATTAAAATGAACAAAATAATTAAAGTAATCGTAATTCTTTTTGACAGTATCGCATGAAAAATACACAATAAAAGCACCATTTGGAGTCTTGATGTATTTGTTCTTTTTTTTTTTAAAGTGAAGTGTAATTTCTGCGTCATTTTTGGTCATAAAATCCATTGAAAAATGAAGACACTCCCTCAAAATCATGCAATCGGCTGTGCCGAGGCTGTTTTGTCTGTTTGATGCCACTAGTTGCACAGAAATTACCTGGTCTATTGAAAATGGTATATTTATTAATTACAGTTACATTAATGAGAATGTAATTCACAAAAATGTAAATTTTGAAAGAAAATTCAAATAGACTGCAGGATAAGGATGTATACTGAGGCGCAGGTGTAGCCTAAAGTTTGTTCGGTTTCAATTCAACATTTCTGCTGATTACATTTTAAGCCCTGGTATTAATAGCTCTTTCACATGACTCACATCAACGTTCCCCAATCCATTATATTCTATGGAGCAAAGCATCAAGATAGAGTATTAAAGGATTAGTTCACCCAAAAATGAAAATTATCCCATAATTTACTCACCATCAAGCCATCCTAGGTGTATATGACTTTCTTTCAGCCAAACACAACCAGAATTATATTAAATATCCAAACTCTTCCAGGCTTCATAATGTGAGTGAATAGTAACTGAGATTTTGAAGAGATGTGTTTTTGTGGAAAAAAAATCCATATTTATAACTTTATATATTTATAATGAGTCTATGCGGAAAAGTGACCTCTGACCCGACGTATGATGTAGGATTAGCATTAGCATAGTAAACACGTCTCGCAGTTTAAACAACCAGGGCCGAGGAACAAACTCCGACATTTCTCTTTAAAAATAATCTTTTTAGACTTCTAATTCCTGACGGGTGTTTTGTTTTGCTCCATCCTCTGCGCTTCTGCGTTCACATCGCTTCAGAAGGCCTTTATTAACCCCCTGGAGCTGTATGGATTACTTTTATAATGAGTGGATGTGCTTTTTCGGCTTTAAAATCTTTAAAAGCACTGTTGCTCACTCCCATATAAAGCTTGGAAGAGCTAAGATATTTTTTTAATAAAACTCTGATTGTGTTTGGCTGAAAAAAGGAAGTCATACACACCAAGGATGTCTTGAGGAAATTAAAAAAGTTTTTTTTTTGGGGTGAACTATCCCTTTAAGTCCCATTCACAGCTATAACAATCATAACTATGCTAGCGTTCACACCAACATACAATAATTTGAGAGAAATATTATAAGAACACACTAGGGTTTTATCATCTGCAGCTTTAAATAGCTTGAACTCTGTAAATTCAGGTGGATTCTGATTGGCTGTCAATGTTTTTTTATCATTCATCAGGTGGAGAGGAATTTTTTTCCCCAAGCGATTTCAATGATATTTAGTTTGATGTGGCCTTCACTATTCCCATAGAAGAATTATTAAGAGTTCATAATTCTAGTTATCGTTCTTGGTGCATACAGGCATTTAGCCACCATTACATGGTGTTACATATTTCAACTTAGACCTCATTTACTATCAATTTTTCAAAGCGCAGCCAAAGAAACCCTAAATAAATTCCAATGGCTGTGACCTTTTAATGGATTCTTTGTGTTTTCAGTTAGCCTTCACTTAGCAAGATAACGTCTTAACTTACTAGCTAAGCTAGTAGAGATTGAGAGACTGTGTATATAAATAGGCCAACATGAAGTTACAGTATCCCCAACCCAGTGTTGAAGGTGAGTGATGACATTTGGAAAAAAAAAAAAAAACCCAATGCATAACAGAAAAGCAAACGTAACCTTTTTCATTTGCTTTCATAATTTGCTACTGGCAAGTAAAAATCAACCTTTTGTGAAGAGGTTCATGTGAAAGAGACTTACCATCACACAATATTTTGTATAGGGAATATGTTGATCTTTCTAGCAGGATTTGGGGAATTAATTTCCTCAGAAATATTCAATGAATATCATGGATGCACAGCATTTCCTCTGCAAAGTACTGCATTCTATATACAGTTTACGTCTATTTAAAGACAAAGTGCTCAACAAACATTTGAACTTCTGTCAGAGATATCATTAATAAATATCTCCACTTCTCCACTCTTAGAAGACTGCCAACTCTATATCTCTCTATGTACGAAAATAGCTTTCAATTTTATATAT
>JAOTRC010000031.1:14112552-14126846 GCA_027497675.1 Cyprinella lutrensis
TCGCCATGTTGCCCCTCCATCTTGAAAGTACATTAGCCAAAGAGGGACATACCCGTTAATTCAAGCTTCGCCTTTCGGGTTTACGTTAATGTTAATCTTGGACTACATTGGCCACTGTAGGAGTTCGGAAAATCGGAATTGAGAGGAACTGAAACTGATATTCACTGGATTGTCATATGCCTTTTCACTGCTAGATGGGGTAAAAATCACACAGTGTAGCTTTAAAAATAATGATGCTTCTTTAACCCTCTCACGACCAAAAACGCGGGTCTTTTGTCTCTCTCAGGTGGGAATCACCTAAATATTCATGATGGGGCTGGCCTGTTCAAGCTTATTCGCATATTGCCTTGGCAAACATTAAAATGTTTTTCAATTCACCCAATTTACAGTTTTATGTGAACGATTAGGAGGATGATTTTCAGATTGTTGTGAAGAAAAAACCCTAGGCAACAACATCCATTAGTCAAAAGTCTTTTTGGGATGCATATTTAGTATGTGTTTTGTGGCCTTATTTCAGAAACTTTTATTTTTAGTTTTTACAATAACCACGCATTAACAATATTCTCTCAAAAATACAAACATGTCTGTAACATGTTGGTCATATATTATGGTAGCACGGTTTCTGCTAAGTATAGTGTAATTTCACCTGTGGCATTAAAAGCAACTGAAAAAAGTACTAATGTCAGGACATGTCAGAACATCTCATGGACCCCCACAACACCTTGGTCCTCAGAGGGTTAAAAGATACCTCTTTCCCAAAAGGTATTGCAATGAGCACAGAGACAAAACTCATCCAAATGGTATACGAGTCAAAAAAATGTTTGATTCAATTTAAAAAAGCATTGATCATTAATCTGATGCTTCTGAAAGTTTAGACTTTAGCTTAGCATCATGCTAATGTCAAACTATCAGTTGACCTGCTGTATTTTTTGTCTGTGCTGTGTAATTGTGCTAATAAGATTTCTAGCTTGGTAGCTTAGCAACACACGAATATAAAACTAAAATCAGTTTTGACTGTCTGCTCCATTATGTGTTTGTGTTATGCATTTTGTGCTTATGAAAGTGACAAGTCATTGCTCAACTATATGCTAATGTAAAACTACTAGTTTTAACCTTCTGCTCCATTATTGGTGTGTGTTGTGTATTTTTGTGCTAATGGAGTGCTTTGGAGAGTTATTAGCTTAGCAACATGCTAATGTCAACCATCTATTTTGACTGTCTGCTCTATTATTTGTGTGTGCTGTAGATTTTGTGCTTATGAGAGTGATAAGTCATTAGTTTAACAACACGCTAAAGTAAACTCCATAAATCTTCACTACGGCTACAGTACTCAACTGAAATGCAGTTGGAGTTTAGCTAATAATAATCACAATTCTTAATAATCATAATTTGGAACTCATTCTCAATACAAACACTTTATGAATAATCTAACTGTAACTGGATACACTGAAATTCCAATTGAGTTTATTTCAGTGTATTTTTCCCCTCAGAATGTTATTTTATTCATAAATCTTTAATGCAATTTTGGTATTGTGATATCTCATTAGAACTGTTTAGGGTTGGTTCCAACTTATCATTAATTTTAATTAGTACTCCTTTAGGATTTTTTCTTTTTGACTGGAGAAGTCAAATCTCCTGTGTGCTTTACATGAGAAATGCCATTTGTGTGGCTCGCTGCCTTTGAATGTTCCTAAGGAATACGGGGGCTAAACAGCTCACTAGGTTTTGGAACAGAGATAAAAAAAAAAAACAGTTTCTTTAATCAGGGTGAAAAACTTTCCCCAAATTTTCAATGATTTTAGTGATCCAATATTTATTCATATCATCTCCCCTGGTAACTGTAACAATTACAGAACACCAATTTGAAGGAATAATCCCCAAATCCTAAAGTGTCGCTATATGCTTCAAGCCTTAAGTGTGATCTTCACTTCTCTTTTTCACTCATTCAATTTGCCCGCAATGTGAAATCGAGCTTGTGTTGTGAAAAACATTTGATTTAACGTTTAACTTGTTTTCAGGCCTAATTTTGGCTTTTCCTTCCATCTTTCAATGCTGGCAAAGAATGAATTATCAGAAATTCAACTATTATGGAAATGAGATGATCCAACTATTATGGAAATGAGGTGGCCAATGTATTTGTGGGATAAACAAGATCACGGGGTCTCACAGAGAGTCTGTTGTGTTACTTGTTTCCTGGAGACATTTCATGCAGGGCCATATTCGTCTATCGATAGGCTTGTCCCCTCCTGACTGTTGTGTGCAGAAATTTTAATTAATCTCGGTAAATACGTTCGACATTTGCCTAGAGCCTCTGGTGTTCCAATCAATAATTTCACATGCTTCTAGAGAGCAAATGATATCGGTGTGACCTCACTGTTTCACACCTAACTTTATGTCAGCATCAATCTAGGCCAAAGGCCCACAGGGCAAACCAGATCACTACATTCCTACAAATGAAACATTATCATCTACTTAAAATTCAAACTTACCTCTTTAGTATCAAGTGTATTTTTAACAGCTCCAAGATTAAAGCTTAAAAATGAACATGAAACATTTTGTCATATTCTTGTCCTGTTCTGCTTTAGAATTTGCTTGAGTATGATGATAGCGGGTAATAAAAGCCTGTAAAAGTTCAAACTAGAATTGGTTTATATCTATCACCTTTTTAGTGACTTGTATGAGAGGGGGCATCTGACACTAACAGCAAAAATATAGAGTAAGTTTGATTATTCTCAATGAATCAGATAATATAATCAGATTCAATTAATTGAATGAAATGAGTTATTAATCACTCAAAAGTGTTCACATATTTATTTATATTTCATTTAAAATAATTATTATATAAGTACAAATTTTTTATTGCTACTTATAGTTATATTGGTGCATTAATTAAATTAAAATAATTAAATATTGTTTTTTTTTATTTTCTTTGTTGCTGCTGTTGTAAAATGAGTGTGGGAAAACAAACCTTAAGTGTTTTTAACAAGATTTGCATTTGTTTTAGTTCTAAAAACTTTATATATTTTTTTACTAGGCAAAAATGTCTGTTTGGTTGAAACTATACATATCATTAAATTCCTCTTAATATTTGTATTCAACTTTTATGATGCTAATAGAATGTTTTCATATAAAAAAGATTTGAAAATACCAATATAGAAATCAACAAATATGTATGAATAATACTGTCTATATATATATATATATATATTGTATAACCTCATTAAACCAAGCAGCTGAACTATATATAATATTGTCTATAAAATATTACTATTGAACTACAGTCTTGTTCTGAAGAGGCTGCGTAAAACTAATAACAGCAAGACAACATAAAAGGTGCTTTGGGATCCAGCGTCTGAGACATCTTATGTCTGTGCATGCATGGAAACCCAAAGGAGCACTGCTCTGTGACTGGCATTCTAAACAAACACAATCAATACACATTCCCCTAAACATCGCTGCTGAGACACAATAGACATCCTACACAAATGAAGCTCTAAACATCAAATGCAGAGATCCTCCAGCAGGCACATTACTTGTGTGCTTCCTGTCCTTCAGCAGCACACTGGTGCACCTGATTCAACTCATTATCTGCTAGTTAAGTTCTTTATGAGAGGACTCCGGCACAGCTGTGAGGGGCAGAGTAAAGATCAGCACAGCAGAGGCAGCTATGATATGCCTTAGCAAACAGCACTAATGAATAGAAAAATAGCACATTAATTGTTTGTAAATGTAACATTTGTATAATGGTGTATATTAAAAAACAATAACGATTAACCAATAATTATTTTCATGCCAAGGAACAATGGCCAATATTACATTTTTGAATTGTTTTTGTTTAAATAAATTAAACATAATACCCTAAATAAATTATTTTGCATGCCGAAAGTCAATTTATGCCTATAATGTGCAGTGAGAAAAATTGATATAAATTTTTAGATTTTCTTAAGATTACATTCAATAGTGTTAAATTATCCATGTCTTTTAAGGATTGAAATGAGTGTTAGATGATGCTAACTTGGGTGAACTTGGGCTTGGGTGAACATTCACAATTAAATATTAAATAATATTAAATTTTGTTGTGATAATATGTTGTGGCCACAAGATAATTTTGGCGATGTAAAACAATTAAGTTAAAAGAAAATCTGTTGTGTCTGTTCTGTTGTCAGGTTCCGACTAGAGATAGTCGGGATAACCTCTACGCATGGCTTGGGCTCTGGAACCAGACTCCTTGAGAGAGAATGGGCTCTTCACCACTCTGGAGTTGCCCAGTGAACGAGAGGGTCGTTTCCCTGCGCTTACGGGTCAGGGATAGGTCTCTCACTGTCGTGTGTGCCTAAGGGCCAAACGGCAGAACAGAGTACCCGGCCATCCTGTGGTTTCTGGTAGGGGTGCTGGAAAGTGTTACTGGGGGACTTCCAACTTTCACGTGGGCAGCGACAGTGACACCTGGAGGGGAGTGATTGTGAGGAACGGCCCCCTAGACCTGAATCCGAGCGGTGTTCAGTTATTGGACTTCTGTGCTAGTTACAGTTTGTCCATAAAGAACACCATGTTCAAGAATGAGGGTGTCAAATCAGTGCACGTGGCACCAGGACACCCTAGGCCATAGGTCAATGATTGACTTTGTGGTCGTTTCATCTGACCTGCAGCCATACTCGGGTGAAGAGAGGGACAGAGCTGTCAACTGATCACCACCTGGTGGTGAGTTGGATCTGATGGCGGGGGAGCAAGCTGTACAGACTCGGCAGACCTAAGCATACTGTAAGGGCCTACTGGGAATGTTTGGCCGAGTCTCCTGTCAGAGAGATCTTCAACTCCTACCTCCGGCAGAGCCTCAACCAGATCCCGAAAGAGGCAGGAGATAGAGTCCATGTGGACCATGTTCTCCACCTTCATTGTCAAAGCAGCTGGTCCGAGCTAGGCCGTAAGGTTTCCGGTGCCTGTCAAGGTGGCCTGTGAATCCCAGAGTAAAGGATGCCGTCAAGTTGAAGAAGGAGTCCTATCAGGCCTGGTTGGCTTGTGGGACACCTGAGACAGCTGACCGGTACCGGTAGGCCAAGTGGACTGCAGCCCGGGTGGTTGTGGAGGCAAAAACTCTGACTTGGGAGGAATTCAGTGAGACCATGGAGAAGGACTATCGGCTGGTCTCCAACAGATTCTGGCAAACTGTCCGGTGCTTCAGGGGAGAGTAGTGCCCTACTAATGCAGCTACAGGGGGAAATCACACTTCTCAGTTTCCCTGGGAAAGTCTATGCCAGGGTCCTGGAGAGGAGAATACAGCCAATAGTTGAACCTCGAATTCAGGAAGAACAGTGTGGTTTTAGTCCAGGCTGTGGAACACTGGACCAGCTCTATACACCTTATTCACGGCAGCGCCATCTTTGATTTTTAATAAGAATGAAAGCGAGGCTGTGAGGGATAGACTTGCATCTCTTCAATAGGCTGTACTGTTATTTAACGTGTTTTCAGATTGTTCTGTTTATGAAACACTGGAAAAATATCTTTCCAAGAAATTTCCGTTGACAAAAAACACCCGACAATGTAAGCTGTGAAAAAATCGTCAGTAATTTGAGCTTTAATCAGCTTTTTAGAGCGGATGCCATTGGAAACAAGTCTACCCCTCACAGCCTCACTCTCATACCTGTCATGGCGCTGCTCTGAATAAGGTCTATACCCTCTACAGGGTGCTGAAGGGTTCATGGGAGTTTGCCCAACCAATCCACATGTGCTTTGTGGATTTGGAGAAGGCATTCAACTCTGTCCCTCGCGGCGGCCTGTGGAGGGTGCTCTGGGAGTGTGGGCATTGGGGTCCTTTGCTAAGGGCTGCCCGGTCCCTGTATGATCGAAGCAGGAGCCTGGTTCACATTGCCAACAGTAAGTCAGACTTCTTCGGGCATGCTGGACTCTGGCAGGGCTGCCCTTTGTCGCAGGTTCTGTCCATCATTTTTATGGACAGAATTTCTAGGCGCAGCCAGGGGCCAGAGGGTTTCAAGTTTGGGGACCACACGATTTCGTCTCTGCTCTTTGCGGATGATGATGTCGTGTTGGCCCCTTCAGACCAGGACCTTCAGCATGAATTGGGACGGTTTGCAGCCAAGAGTGAAGAGGCTGGGATAAGAATCAGCACATCCAAATCCGAGTCCATGGTCCTCAGTCAGAAAAGGGTGGCTTGCCCACTTCAGGTTGGTGGAGAGATCCTGCCTCAAGTGGAGAAGTTAAGTATCTTAGGGTTTTGTTCATGAGTGAGAGAAGGATGGAACAGGAGATTGACAGACGGATCGGTGTAGCTTCTGCAGTAATGCGGTCGATGTACTGGTCTGTCGTGGGGAACCTCTCAATTTACCGGTTAATCTACATTCCTACTCTCATCTATGGTCATGAGCTATGGGTCATGACCGAAAGGACAAGATCCTGGATAAAGGCGGCCGAAATGAGCTTTCTCCGCAGGGTGGCTGGACGATCCCTTAGAGATAGGTTGAGAAGCTCGTCATTCTGGAGTAGCTCAGTGTAGAGCCGCTGCTCCTCCACATCGAGAGGGGTCAGCTGAGGTGGCTCGGGGATCTGTTCCGGATGCCTCCTGGACGCCTTCCCAAGAAGGTGTTCCAGGCATGTCCCACTAGGAGGAGACCCCGGGGAAGACCTAGGACACAATGGAGGGACTATGTCTCCCGGCTGGCCTGGGAATGCCTCAGTGTCAACTAAAGGTGTTTTAATCAACATTTACAGGCACATTAGCATACAGATTAGCCTAACACACTGACTAAAATATACAAAAAATCCAATTTTGATTACATGGGTTCTTCAAAAGATACATTCCCCAACACTGGTGATAATTATGAAGTTATGAACTGTATGTATGTCCACTGCAAGATCTGTTTTCTCGTCAAGTACTCTAATCCAGTACTCTAATCCAGCAGAATTGAAGATTTCAAACTGGCGTAGACCTGAAGCTCCTCCAGAGCGCTATCTGAGTGTGTGTGTGTGTGTGTGTGCGTGCGTGTGTGTGTGTGTGTGTGTGATTGTGAAACAGCACAAGTAGGACAAGGAGTCCAGAGGGAGTGTGAAGGGTGGAAGAGAGGAGCAGAAAGGAGAGGAAAGCAGCAGAGAGGATTACAATAAAGTGTCATAAAATATTAATTTATCATCACAATAAAGACGCATTGATTATATTCTAAACTCTGCACTTTGGGTCCCTCTGAATGTACAAGATATTTCAATGCTGATGTACTGTATGTGTGTGAGTAATGCTGCCGCAGTCATACTTCCACTAGGCTGGACTGGAAAAGCAGGATTTATAAAGTCCCACTGTGATTAATGGACACATGCCCTGCTGTGGATAATGTACAAAGTCCATAAATACACCGTCCGTAAATGCATTTAACCCCTGGATGTCCCTAAAGCACTATCAACCAAAAAAATGACAAATTTACACCGTAACCTTGTCAGTAGTGTGGGCACAAACAGAGATTGAGAGAGACTGGCCAGCTACGAGTGGTGTTTGTGTGAGAAAAGCACATTAGTGCAGTTCAAACATTGACCTGCAAGTGTGTGTGTGTGTGTGTTTACCTGTAGCCATTTTCCCATCCTGTGCAGCAGGCCCGTCCGGTATGACACTTTTGACCTGTAGAAACTCATCAGGTTCGTCACCGCCAATGATAGTGAAACCAAATCCCATGTTGCTTTTCTGTAGGGCTGTAGACAGAAAGCTGCCCTTCAGCTGCGTAGGGTCACGCGTGAACAGAGGCTTCTCTGCCAGGGCGAAGAAATGCAGATAGAAACATGAGATTGTAATCAAGCAAAAGATATCCAACAATTAATGGGTTACTTTGTAAAAGCCACTCGAAACTCATCAAAAGCAGCAGATCACATCACACTGGGGAATTGTGGGTAGAAGGCCAAGCGCTCAGCTTACAGCCAAACATACAAGAGCAGAGTGGGACACGATGGGTTGTTTTTTGCTCAAGCCTCACTTTTGGCTCTTTAGGCATACTCCAATGTTACACTCAACAGTGTTTAGCCTTGTACAGAGCCATCTCTCAGGACAGCCAAGACTTAAGCAAAAAAAAAAAAAAAAAAAGCCAGGAGAAGAACCCGCACAGGCAAAGTGGTTCTTCTGCTCTCTCAGAGTGGAGAAAAGCAATCTCGAAAACTGTTCTGGAGAAGCCGTTTCGTTGTAATCGCATACAAACAAGGACCTTTGTACTGAAGAGCTGCTTCTTCAAACTGAAGAGATACGTACTTCAGTACACAGCATGGAGTTACAAAATGCCAGACTTAGCAAATCTTATTTTCTTAGGTTCTTAAGTCTTTTTTCATGTAGGCCAGATCTAGTCTTAGCAGTTTCTGCCATGCGTTTGTTAGGGACAATAGCTGGTCCAGATACCCTGCTGAAAGACCAGAACCAGCAATACATAGCTGGAGCAGCTGGTTGACTAAGGTAGCCTTGTAGGTTAAAATATACCCAGCAAACACAGAACGTTCCCCTAAGGTTCCTGAATGGTCCCATGAGGTTATTTTTTTGGGAACCAAACAAGAACGTTATAGGAACGTTCCATGTAGGGTATTTTTAGGCTCCATTTTATAACATAAGGAGAATGTTCCGGTAACGTTCCCTTAACCTTAAGGGGATAGTTCGACCAAAAATTATATTTAACCCATGCATTACTCACCCTCAAGCCGTTCGAGAAGCATATGTCAATCTTGTTTCAGACAAACACATTTTCAGTTATTTTAGAAAATGTCTTAGACCCTTCAGTAGATATAATGTGACGAAATGAGGTCCAGCTCCTTCAAGTCCCAAAAATGTCCATACATCCTTCACAAAAGTAATCCATCCGGCTCCAGTCAGATAAACGAAGGCCTTCTGAGGGTAATCCGTGCAGTATTGTCCTAAAAATATATATATTTAAAACTTTATAAATTTAAATATCTGACTTCCGGCAACAATCGACGCGCATTCACGGGTGATGGAAGTCGGCGTACGTAGCGTAGGAACCGTCGTGACGTCGCGACGTTTCCTACGCTACGTTCTACCTCGTACGCTGACTTCCATCACCCGTGAACGCGCGTCGATCGTTGCCGGAAGTCAGGTATTTTCATTTATAAAGTTTTAAATATGAATATTTTTACGACAATACCGCACGGATTACCCTCAGAAGGCCTTCGTTTATCCCACTGGAGCCGGATGGATTACTTTTGTGAAGGGTGTATGCATATTTTTGGGACTTGAAGGAGCTGGACCCAATTTCTTCACATTACATCCACTGAAGGGTCGAAGACATTTTCTAAAATAACTGAAAATGTGTTTGTCTGAAACATGACTGACATGCATCTCGAACGGCTTGAGGGTGAGTAATGCATGGGTTAAATATCATTTTTGGCCGAACCATCCCTTTTAATTTCACTGCAAATTTCTCACTACAGTAACTTAATTTACATTCTGGTAGTGTCATTCAGTGTCTCAGACGTCTAAATCGCACATTATAATGATGAGAGTATGTTATAAAAAATAATTACAAAAGTTACTTGAGGCATTAATCAAACACGGGGTTGAAGATCAGCGTAAAAAGGACTAACAGGCTGAGATACATAGGAAATATCACCACACCACACATTCACTGTCAATAATCAATCGTATGCTTTGTGACCAATCAAACTTGTCAATGCGACTTTTTTGTATAACAGAGTGGAACTTTTAACCCAATTTATAAAACGATTAAGACTTAAAAGAATCTACGTGAGGGGAAATTGCCACAGGCAAACAGGGTTGAATAGAAAGCACATAGCAAACCAAATAATAATTCATCATTATATCATGATGATTTAACAGGTTTTAAACAAACAAAATACAGTCCACTAAATATTAAACAGAGTCTATATTCGATGCAATTTCTTAGCAGAAGCAAATTTTGGGCACACCGAAAACAAATAGCATGGTTTGATTTGATGTCTGCCAGTAGACTGGATTACAGAGCCGTTTATTTCAATATGAAACAAACATCAGGCGCGTAAAAATCGCCGCATGAACTCGGAGAACGCGTAATGCGCGCTCACCCCCCCGCGCGCACACACACACACTCGAGATCCGTAGATCCACTCACCTCTCTGCTGAGCTCCACAACTCCGCCACAGCAGCCCGACGAGCACGAGGAAACCAGGTGTGTTCATGTCCCAATCTGCGTGTTGTTCATGAGCGCTCGGCCGAACACCAGGAGCCGTCCAGGATCCTTCAGGAACTCCTCCAGTGACTTTGGGAAGTTTGGGACGCTGGTCTGGCAGAGCCCTCCAATCCCGGGCGCTTTGAGGAGGGGGCGTCCCGTCCCGAGCTCACATTCCTCTTCGTTTCCTCTCCAGGAAAACTTCTACAGTATCATCTCCCTATCTGGAGAACTGATCTCTAAAATCAATATATGGGGTGCATATTGAAATATTCTCAATTCCATATACTTTTTCAAAGGATTAAGTGCCTCAAAATATTTCATTTAATTCAACAAATTACTTTTGTTCCCAGTTTTGGATAAATCGGTATCCCTGTTACCCATTCTGGCATAGTTTTTAAAAATAAATAACTCGCGTGCAATTTAATGAATGTAATGCGGAACTACGTTATACGCGGGTTCTTTAGGGACATAATCTGTGAGATCAAACAGTGCAAACAATGTTGTTTTGTATGTTTTTAAGACCTCGTCATTTTGTTCATACAGGACATTATTCAAACTGCAATGTGTTCACTTATATTTGTTTACACTCGCAATAAAACAACATTGTGCTTTTGTCAAACAAACTCTTGCGTGTTTTGAGTGAGTTTCTTTCCTGTTTATCCTCGCCAGCCATAATCTCCGTCGTTGTTCAGACAAAAGCTTAGTCTTCTCACATCCATGGAGTCTAATGACGGGTATAGTGTAAAATCCCGATTTAACTGAACCCCCCGCACGATTTTATCATCCATTGACCCAGCATGAGATGACCATTTTCACTTTATAGCACGAAACTCACTTCACTTCGTTCAACTTCTTCTAATATTTTGCCAGCAGCAATGGCGCCAGGTCGGCAAATGCCCGTATGTTGTGACGTCATGTGGACGTGAATGAATGACGGCAGCTTTAGTTTCAAGCTGAAACTAAAAAAAATCTGTTTTCAATTCAGAAAAACAGAGCAAAAAAAAAAAAAAAAAATTCCCATGAAGAATTAACTCGTTAATTCAGAAAAACAGAGCAAAGACTTTTTTCATGAACAATTAATTTGTTAATTCAGAAAAACAGAGCAAAACGTTTTTTTTCTCACGAAAAATTAACTTGTTAATTCAGAAAAACAGAGCAAAATTTCTTCCATGAAAAATTATCTTGTAATTCTGAGATAATTAACTTGTTAATTCAGAAAAAAACAGAGTAGATTTTATTTTCTTCAAGTGAATGCAATACACCTCCGTAAACAGCAGCTGGAGAATTCATGAGATTAACCGTAATTAAAATACTGGCCTCACATCTAAAATCAATAAGGTAAAACATGGCAGCATCACACATGGCAGATATTAGGTTTGACTTGTTGTCGACTTAGACTTCAGTACGTTAAAACAAACATTTTACAGATATTCAGATATTAGATATTCAGCAGAGCGACAAGTGTGTGTCTAGATCTAAATCCAACTGTAAGAAGCTATTAACATGGAATGTGGCAATGCACATTTTTTGCTTGTGGTCAACAAAAACGTTTCATCTTAAAGTCACTGAAAATAGTTTTACCTGATATGTTTTCATCAACAATGGTCAGATCGCTAATAAACAAATGCTGTGTATAATGCTACACAGATTAAACATAGTATAAGTCTGCTCATGGGAATAGTGTACATTGTAGCTAAAGATCGCTGACTTTGATTTCTGGGCTAAACATTTGCTGACATGCTGATTTTCTCATAAAATCAGGCCTGCTCTGATTTCAAACCACAAATTCATCTAGATTAAGGTGTTCAAGGTGTTCACACACATTCAAAGTGACTGATATGTACTGAATCAACCACATATTCTTCACATTCTCAATGTGCCATCAGGTAACACAAAGATTTGCTATGTGATCAAGAGCAGCTCAGTTTGCATTGACATTAACTTGAAATGTCCTGTGAAGGCATCAGCTTAACCATCTCTTTTCATCGTAGATTCCCACGTGAAGAGTTCCCTGCTATATAAAGGCATGGCGTGAATGTAAACAAGAGCTGAATTATTAACTGCATACATCAATGCAGTCCTGGGCTCGATGAAAGACCTGGTACACGCTGACTAAAGGGAACATTGTAAAGGCTCCGATGAAAGAGCCAGCCTGGATGAAGACTCCACACCAGAGCAGAGCTGCATGTCCTGCTTCATGAAGCAGAGTCCCAACTATCACCTTCAGGTAAGAGAACAGGCCAGTGAAGATGATCCATGACATGATCTAAATGGTAAAAGTATTACAGGCTTCGATTAAAAAAGATACAGTTTCATAGAATTACTGTATTTACAGATAGTTTGTGTATTATGTGTGGTAAATGAATGGGTGACTGTGGTCAGGAATGATTTTTTTATTCTAAATAAATCATTAAAAAATTCAAGGAATATTCTGGGATAAATAGAGGTCAACAGCATACTTGGCACATTGTCATTTACCCAATAAAACATTATAATTTATTTATTATTTATTATATATTACATTATATAGA
The DNA here is from genome assembly GCA_027497675.1 of Cyprinella lutrensis. Taxonomy (NCBI): domain Eukaryota; kingdom Metazoa; phylum Chordata; class Actinopteri; order Cypriniformes; family Leuciscidae; genus Cyprinella; species Cyprinella lutrensis. The sequence continues at coordinate 14,125,244 of JAOTRC010000031.1, forward strand.
TTATATATAATATAAACATTTCATATATATATATACTATAATGACCTGTTTTTAAATGGTTATCTTTACCAGCAGATTTTAAGGTTTAGGATTACTTTTTTTATCAGATCTTTACAGATAATAATATAATCAGAGTGTGACAAATCACTAAACAGTTGCGGCACTTGTGGTATTTGCACGAGATATTTCAGTGGTGTTTCAACATTTTAAGAGATTCATTCTTAGTAAGTTCCTCTTCCACCCAATAATGACATCAAGTTACTAACCACTAAAGCGACTCCAGATTGACTTCCTAAAAGGGGTGGGCAGGGGCTAAGTGCTGCCAAGGCCATGATATAGGCTGCAAAAATACCGCCTCCTAGTGACATCATACCAAGACCAACACTGGACCTGTAATGAAACCTTAATTTCAGTTCTAAAATCAACTAAATTAATTATTTTTTTTTTTACTGTATTGTTATGTACACTAAAAAACTCAACGAGAACTTTAACTCACTTACCTAAGTAGGACAAACATGGCCACAAAGCATGCCAGAGGGTTTGCGATGTTGCCCAAGACGACAGAGAGGTGATAGGTCATGGTGCCATAAGGCAGACAGGAGAAACTCTGTACTGATGGCAGCACGCCATTGGTGAGAGCATTGGATATTCCTAACAACAGGAGCAAATAGACATTGCGTGATGTCCAGAAGGCCACAACAGGTGCCTGTTTTTCAAGTTCAACTTGTTCCTCAGAAACTGGTGAATCTCCATTTTGTAAAGGGTGTGCCTCTTCCTCCGTTTTCACTGTTTCCTGCTCATTCTTCGGGAGTTCCTCTGCCACAGTCTGAGACACCACTCTGTATGTCAGAGCCACGAAACAGAGGGCAGAAATCGCCAGCATCACGGTCAAGAACCAGAAGAAGTTTTGGGCTGGGAAGTTTTCTTTGAGATAGTGGGGCTTTGTGCCGTTGGATGTTTCAACGCACTCTAGTTTCCCTACACCCTGCCCCAAAGCAACTACACAAGGAAAGAGTGCGCTAAGACCCTGTCCGACGAAGAACGTCCTGATGTATTGCGGGGGGTAACGGAACATGAAGGGTAAGAAGGTGACATTGGAAGTGCAGCAGACAAATGACAGTATAAACGTAAGCAGGAGGAACGGGACAGACCGAGGCTCTCCAGCGATCGTGACCACATGTGACCAAAAGAGAGCAAGAAATGCAGCTGCAACCACCGCTAGCACTTGTATGATGTGAATGAGCACACGTTCATTTAGGTGTCCTGGAGCAAAGTGGTGTGTTAAAGTGACAGCCACTGGACCCAAATTCCCAAATGCAATCAGCACTGAAATATAGGCTGGTAAGTTCCACCCTATAAAGAAAGGACATGTTTTAAATTCTACTATTGTCAGGATAATAAACAGAGCATCTACTAGGTACAGCTGAGGGACACATTAAAGTTTTATTAAAATAAGTTACTATGGTACGGAGCCCCCTAGTCCTATTTTGGCAAAAAAAAAAAATATATATATATATAACTATCTTGTGGCCTCAAGATACTATCTCTTGGCCTCAAGATACTAAATCGTGGCCTCAAGATACTAACTCGTGGCCTCAAGATA
>JAOTRC010000031.1:14155534-14169101 GCA_027497675.1 Cyprinella lutrensis
TGTCACAAATGAGAGAATGATGAGTGTCCTGATTATGGCTTTTATGTTCAGACTCGAGACCTCCAATACCCATATCCGATAATGCATTCATTCATTCACCTTCCCATGTGTAAAGAGGCTTAGCTTCTTCTGTGATGCAGGAGTGTATGATGTCAGAGCCAAATTTTTACAAATGATCCTCTCTCCTGCACAGGTAAGACTCTCTGCCTTAGCCAGCATTGTAAATCATAATTGGATAAATGGATCAGCGGCACGACTATAGACACATGAGCCTGAAGGCAGTGCTAAGCTGCCCATTCTGTAACTGCCAGCCAGTGTAATTCATTGACCATACAATGCCAGTAACAGAAGCTCGAGAAACATCCTGGCCTTTGTTAGTAAATCTACACCTACAAGTGAACTGACAAGCGTTTGTCCACATGCGGATCAGGTTTTTTAAAAACAAAGTTGTAGGCAGAACTGAAGGACAGGATTTAACTGGATACGTTTACACACTAAGCCAATGTGGCCCTTTCAGGTGGCCAGATCAGTGTCCATTCAGGAAGCCAGAGATTGGACTTGTTCTCTTTGTTGAGATGTAATTATTGTAATTTGTGTCTATTTAAAGTGTTGACCAATGACCAGACCATTCCTAAGCAACATGACTGTTCATTAGTCCAGAATAATAGTAGTAGGCCTAATGTGGTTATGCATCACAAAATAAAAAATATATAAATATAATATTAAAATATATTGTTTATATTTATTATATTATTTCAGATGCACACCGTAATACAAGTAACTGAATAGTTTTATATTGTTCTATGTTTTAATATATCAAGAAGTTCAGATCATATGTTATATGTGAATTTGGAATAATAAATCTAATCACAAATATAGCATTGCATAACACATCTCTTTTTATATATAGTTTAAAAGAGCAGATATGAAGAATATGTAACGCCCTCCAAAAACTTAGAGACTGATGAGATTTTTAGTGTCATTTGACCCAGGCAAAAAGTGTTTTAGTGTTTGTTCCTGTCCCCTTGGGTAACAGATTCACGGCCAATCTGAATCCTCATGCATAATTAGATCTTTAATCACAATGTTTGTGTGTAATGTGAGTGCACATGGTAGTTGTGTGGTTAGCTCTTCTGAAATCCTCAGTCTACCGGCACAAATGTTTTCTGACAGCAGCAGTATTAATATTGCAGGTGAGAAGGCAATTTCTCACAGCTGCAACTAACACGTGAGGAGTCTGGGGAATGTTCTCAGCAAGACATTTGAATTAGCTCAGCAAAACAAAACAGAAAAACTGTTCAGCAGAAGGAATGCTCTAAAAAAATATGAATAGAAAAGAAAACCAATGCAGCTCATTATCACTATAGCATTTTTGGGTGTGATTTTTATTATCATTTTTTCATTTTTAAAACAATTAATATTGGTTTTATGAACCATTACTTGTTTTTTGTTTTTTTGTGAATGAAACCCATGTAATTTCAGTGCCACTAGCGCCACAATTTGGATTTGCCATCTGTCTTCCTTTTAGTCTGAAAACATGGATTGCGATGCTCAAACAAATAGCAGTGTTTGATGGCGCCAAAGCCAGTGTTTATACTTTTTTGATAAATCAGCCTACGAGTAAATTAGCTTTTGTTGTGGGAGAATTGGAGAAAATGTTAAAATAATTATTATATTTAATAATTGTTATAATTAATATTTTTCTAGATTTTATTTAAAGCTGCAGATGTCCGCAGTTTTTTCTTCTTTGTCGCCATCTCTGTTCGAAATCAGCAATTGCAGTTATTCGCAGAATTATACCGCAGAACTTTACGCGAATTGTTCTTCAACACTCTAGACACGTCACAAGCGCTTGAATCCAATGTTTGAGGAGAGTTTACAACTTTGCTTACAAGCTTACCACTTTGAATCTAGCTACGGCAAGCAGATAGTTTTGAACACTGGCTGGTTATGTATTTTCTAAAAAATGTATTTTGGATAATTTTTAACCCGAAAAAAGCTACAGACTGCAGCTTTACAAAAAAAAAAGAATTATTAGATTTTAAGAGTGAGGGCAAATACGAAAATGGATATGCTCATATATATTTTAACTAGAAAACTAGGTCACAGGGTGTACAGGATGAAGATGTATACTACATAATTAATGCATGCTTACATACTCACTGAATACCGCACTGTCCTTAAAGAAACTGTATTGTCTTTTTTTCTTTGGTGTAAGGTAATGATACCAGAAACTTGCATCAGGTTGAGTTAAAGAGCATCATGGTGAATTAAATTATGTCTGAGTCATAAAGAGTTATTCTTAGTTATTCCCTCCGTGTTTTTCTCTCAGGCTCATGGTTTACATTATATCGTAATTTTGACTGTAATTTTTATATAAAAATGCATAATTTAGAAAATAAATTTCAGTGTTCAGTGTAAACACCCACTGCTGTGATTGGCTGACATCTTTCCAAATAAAATAGTATTACATGTGGAACCTCTCAAACTTTTAGCACGCTTTTACTATTACAGCTCTCAAGGTTTACTAGTCGTGTATAGTGTTGATTGTATAGTATTATACTTAGATCTATGGCATTATATTTAGATCGGTATATTTAGAAAGGTAGCAGTGATGAGCATTGGAGTTGTTGTACAGCGCATGAATGTGATCTCGTTAGCTCAAGGGTTCGGTAACAATAAAAGTTGTTTTTGGAATAACAAGGAAGTTTTCAATTTTTTAACTTACTGGATATTCTGATAAATTGATTTCTCAGTTCATGACCCCTTTAAATATCATCATAATACACATATAAACTGAATGAGTTATACCCATGTGTGCATTTAAAACACCACCAATTGACACTAGAACCACAAATAAATCAGCGATAAAGTAAGAACTATCCCTATTGTTTACACCTTAAAATGGCCCATTAGGCTTATGAATTGCAGGCATCTTGCCCGCTTGCTTTTAAGACTGCAGCATTAATTTGGCAATCGGCAGCGATCGTAATCTGACACATATATTGCTTATATTGAGCAGTTGGATGCAGTGCATCTAATTTTATTACAACATATCATTTTTACATTGCTCCTCTTCCGAAAAGTTCAGAGAGCTCTGAATCTGATAGACCCTTTTCACATTTCTGGGTTTCTCAGAAGCGGAAGTCGTTATATGTTGGGCAAACAAAACTGCTCAATAGTGTTTTCACAACTCTCAAAAAGAGTAAAAAGCAGAGAGAGATTGATAACGGTAGTCAGTGGAGAGAAATATGTTAACTTTACCGTCACTCCCAAAGCCGCTGTATTAGAAACAGCATTCTAACAAATATGGCTGAATAAGGCTTTGGCTGAATGGGCCCATTCTGGCGGGTGCCAGAGCACGAAGCAGCCTGATTTGTTCTCGCATCACAGCCAATGAACGTGCTCGCCAGTCATCTGTGTTTGCTGCTCTAAAAATGTATTTTAAAAATTTGGCTTCCATATTCTCGAGAAAAGGAGTTTTCCAATGGCGTAACCTAGCCTTAAAGGGATACTCCACTTTTTTTTTTTTTTTTTTTGGAAATAGGCTTATTTTACCACTCCCCCAGAGTTAAACAGTTGGGTTTTACCATTTTCGGATGTATTCTGCCGATTTTCTGATATTTAGAAGAATATCAGTAAACAGACAGTTTCTGGTCTCATTGACTTCCATAGTATATTTTTTTCTACTATGGAAGATAATAAAATATTTAAATAATTATCGATATCGACTGATATAAAAAAATACTGTGATAATTTTTTTGTCCTAAGTATTTGGCATTTTGACAATTTTGTGTTTGGTCACATAAGCTGCAGAAGAGAACTGAAATTAGGTGTCACTATCTGCATCAACCAAAAAATTGGGCTATACATAATCTGCATATTGCAATACATACATATGCGATATTTTGATATATCGTGCAGCCCTAGATTATGGCATGCAGTGTCTCCGTATTACAATATTTTAATTTCTTTCTCTTTTTTTTCATTTCTAAAAATACAGAAAAGATGACTGGCCGATGAAGAGAATGACAATGGATGATCGCTATGGACGGTCGGATTTTGGACGCCAAGACCGCTACCAAGACTTCGACCACCGAGACCGCAGCCGCTATCAGGATGATGTGCTAGACAGGTAATGCCAGATCTGTCTAGACATTTGTCTATAGAATTTGCTACTATATCGTAATGATTTATACCCCCCTTACAAACAGGAGAGACAACCGAGGTGGTATGTCAGGAGACAACCAGGTAAGAAAGCCCCTCACCGACCATCATTAGATTTGATCCTCGGGTATTGGAAAACATCTCATCCTCCTTTCTCGATTTACAGCACTTTTCAGATCGGGAAAGACATGGCAGGGACAGTCGTGACAATTGGGGTGGCGGCTACGACAAGCGTGGGATGAATCCTATGAGGCCGGTGCCTGGCAGGTAGGTCTTTTTGTCTCATCTAGTCAGACGTGCCGCTTCATTGAATGGTCGCAGATTCTCCTCACTCGGTTTTGTTTTGTTTTGCTCTGCTTCTTGTTTGAAGTCGTGACAACAGGGACTGGGAGCCTGGACGTAAAATGGACTCGGACAGAAACTGGCAAGGTATGTCTACTATTGTTTTGTTTTCTATTATGTTCAAAAGAAGTAGCCTGGCCGATATTAGGCATTTTCCAAACTATCTGTATCGGCAGTTATAATTGCCGATAAAAGAATATTTCAAAAATAAAATAAAAATGGATGAAACGCGCTTGAACCATGTCATGAGTGTTGGAGTTGTATAGTTTGTCCACCAGAGGGCACTCTACACCGTCCCTGTTGGCAACACTCGTTGAGTTGGGCACAATACATACATTGCTTGAATAACAATTAAAAGAACATCCCCATCAGTTCTCTTAACTCAAATAAGCATGACATAATTTGTGACTATCATGTCCAGTTAAAAACAAACAAACAAATAAATAAATAAAATATCGGCCGATATATCGGATTTTAAAACCCAAAAACATTTGTATCAGTATCGGCCTTCAAAATCCCTTATCGGTTGGGCTCTAATATAATGTTTAACCGACAGATTTGGGGGGGGGTTTCTCCCATCCCCATACAACGTCACTTCTCTATCTTTCACTGCCCTGACAAGAACGTTGGTCTCATCGGCTGTGAACGCTCCTGGCGTGCGCCTTGTAAACTCGCCGTTATAACAACAATCCGTCATGCAACACGCGTACCTGCTCTTAAAGGGTATGTTGGATGGCGCTCTGATTGGTTTATATCACATTACGCCCAAACCACACCTATGAATAATGAAGCTACTTCAGCGCAAACCCCTTTTAGATTTGCGCCAGACGCAAGAAGCATTTATCCTGCCGGGAAAATAGCAAAGTTACTTGGGCTTTGCGCTTTGACACTTGAGTTTCAGATTGTTAAAATAGAGCCCATGGTGAGTTATCCCGCTGGATATAGCCCTCAGAAGAGAGGCACAATGGTCATAACTTGATGGACAAGGCCAACAACAATTCTCCGGTAGGCTGTTTCAGTGGCACAGAAAATATCCCTCACACCATTACACCACCAGCAGTAGCCTTAACCTTTGAGACAAGACAGGATAGATCCATGTTTTCACTCAATTCTGACCCTAACATCTAAATGTCACAGCAGAAATCGAAACTCAACGTTTTTCCAAACTTCTATTGTTGAGCCTGTGTGAAATGTATCTTAGTTTACTGTTCCTAGCAGACAGGATTAGCACCCGGTGTGTCTTATGCTTATGTTCGAAGTGTTGTGTGTTCTTCCACATACCTGGGTTGAAAAACTATTTTTTGGGGGAAAATACTGAACGCACCTTTAAAATACAAATATATATATATATATATATATACACGTGGATAGAGATACTCACTCAATGAAGTACACTTCTCCTTTTTCAGTGTAAGCCATCTCCCAGTTATCTGGTAGCGGACCCAGCTCGTCATTCTCATCCAGTTTTGGAGGCGATTTTGGTGGTTCTGTCTCTTCTTTAGGGGCGTCTGTGGAAGTCTCAGAGGGGCATGTGGTGGGCATCTCTCCTGAGGCGTCTGTACTCTTGTCTTCATGTTCACTGGACTCTAAAAAATCCAAGAAAACTAGAAAAATAGCTTTTGACAGAAGAAAAATGTACTGCAAAATTGTTTAAAATAAATCTATAACCCCTTTAACAACTGCAGACCTACATCTCTGATTCACACAGCTTATAGAAGACAATAGTGGATAAAAAAAGTGGATAAACTTGATGAATAGTGTAACTGAATTCAACAGAATGATCACCACGAAGAGCTACGCTTATAAAAAGAAAACCTGTCAAATTTAGAAGAATCCAATATTTTGGGAGACGTCTCCAACTTTTAACAGTGCGGCTGGTGCAACTCTGAGTCCAAGACTACAGAGGAACCCGGTGAATGTGAGTGAGACAGACAGAGAAAATATTTATAAGAGAGAGAGCGAGATGTAACTGAAATTTGAGTTTGAGAGTTTCTGAGCGAATTGAAAAGCAGGTCACTATAAGAGGATCATGTTAGAAAGTGAAAAACAGAAGACTGTAAGAAAAAGAAGAACAGTCAGAGTTGGAGTTAGTCGGACTAAGGCGGTGAAATAAGAGTGGGGGTGATTAAAATGGGAGTCTGTGGTGATAAAGCAAGAGAGAGAGAGAGAGAGAGAAAGAGAGAACTGAACGTGTCCTAGTTTGAGTTATGGAGGTTGGAGGTCCCAAAGGAGAGGCGCAAAAGACAGATCGAGGGGAAGAGAGAGGGAGAGACGAAAGAAAAAGACTCTGAATCCCATAACATTCACCAGTACTGATGTATTAATCAACTGAGAAATGAGAGGACAGCTTCACTCAATCACACATAAACACACACACACAACCTTGTGAGCTTTCTATCTAGACATCGTTTCAAAGGCATCAAGGAGTAGTCTTTTGTCACGCTTGGTGAATGGATTACGAATAATTTCCAGCCATAAAATAACTATATATTTGTTTTATACAGTGTAAATCCTGAAAAAAAGTACTTAAATCTAAGATAAATAGAAAATATCTTATAGTAACCTCATTCGTCTTCAGAGATTTCATCAAAGTCTCAAATTGTGCTCGGATACCAAACATGCAAAAGTCTCTGAAAAGAGATTTCAATGCCAAATTATCTGAGCTATCCATATTAATATTATACATCTATTATATACTCTTACTTGCTGTCAAAAATGGTCTTATTGGTATCCCTAAAGATTTTAAAAATAACTTTGAAGACAAACTTCACTGAATCATTCAGAACTCCATTAAAGTCAACATTAAACACATTTCACAAACTATTTTATGTCCTTAATGTGATATATTAAGTGAAACAATAAATAAATTGGTTGGGAATTAAGTAAGGCTACTTGACTACACCATTAAAAAACAATGGTGCTAAATAGCACATAAAGTGGTTCATTGGCTTGTAATCATAGGGGAACCACTTTAAGAGCCATCTTTTCATATGGTGCTATGTAGAACCATAAGAGGTGCCATAGAGCATGTTGAAGAACTGAACGACTGAACAACGCTGAAGAACCAAACTGGGCTTAGTGGTGCTGCATGACCACCGCAAAGAACCCCTGAAGAACCTTTTTTTAGAGTGTAGGACATGGAGGCTGAAGGGTTAGTTCAGCCTTACAAAAATAATGTCATTATTTTCTCACCTTTATGTATTCATGTTTTTCCAAACCCATAAGATTTTGGTTCATCTTCTAAACACAAATGAAGGTTAAATGGTAAAGCTCAACCATATATGCGTGAGGCGCGAGAACCAATGAGGTTTGTCCTCTACTGAGAACCGAGTACAGTTGAGCTTCCAAATTCAATATATGATGAGCTTTACATGTGTGTTGATCAAAGTTTCTATGTAAATAATAGCCAAAATGAAATCAGTTTATCTTATAGACCTTAGGTAGCCCCGCCCCTTTTTTAGCTACAGTATGTGCTCTTGTTCTGTCTTCCGCTTTGTATTCCCATAACATGAAGTTAAGATCTTACGTATTTATAAATGAACAGCTCGTTTTGAATATGAGTTTTGAAAGAGCTCAATACATTTTTTTTGTATTAGAAAAACAAGAAAAACAAAACGTTTTTTTTATATTACTGGTTATGAACAACACTCTAACTGTGTTAGATTCTAAATCACCATGTCATGTAGGTGTATCAGAACAAAACAAAAGTTTTTTTTTCTCAGTACATCCACATCGATGCATGTTTCCGCCCCACAGAGCTGCTCCTATGGAGCGAAAAACAGGCAATGTGTGATAACATGCTGGCACGACAGTTGCTAGGCTATTGCCCTGACAACAGTGAATGCTATGAGGTAATTTAGAGTGGAGCTGGTTGCTATGATACATGATGCACCTAGTGGCCTCACGATAATCATCTCTACGCTAGTAACCCTGATCTGAGGTCACAGCAGTAACTGAATTTACTACACCAGTGAGCCCGTCCATGACAAGATGGCATGAAAGATCTCTCTTCTTCTTAAATTGATTGAGAGCTCTTTACCTGGGGTGATGGCCACTCCATTGCCGTTGATGACGGGCCTCTCCTCCTCTTCCTCTTCGGGTGGCTCGATGCCAGCCTTCTCCATGTTGCTGACGGACTTGTTGCGTCTGCGTTTGCCCTGTGATCTGGGTGTGGAGCCTGGCAACAGTTGCTCAGCTACATTCAGCAGCAGTGGGCTGGGCTCTGCCGGGGGCTTCGGGGTGCCGTAAAAGTTATCTGCAATGGAACCGACATTTGGTGTATAATTGATATTTCAAAGTTCTACGTTCATGAATCTGTGAATCTATGTATCTATGAATCTGTCTGTCCGTCTATAAATACAAAGTTCAAAAGAACAGCATTATCAATAAATTTACAATTACCATAAAAACTTAACATATTTTAAAGTTTAAATATAATTTGATTAAATAATACAAAAGAAAATAACTGCCAAAGTGACCATTAAAGCAAACTTTGGAATCAAAGAAACAAATAGTCAAAGGGGTAGTTCACCCAAAAATGAAAATTACCTAATGATTTACACACCTTCAAGCCATCCTAGGTGTATATGACATTCTTCTTTCAGACGAACACAATCTAATAGTTATATTGAAAAATATCCTGGCTCTTTCAACCTTATAATCAGAGTGAATGGCCATCCTGATTTGGCCTGGTAATACCACACTCTGCTACTTCGCTTTGCTGGAGTCTTCACTTTGCTGGAGTTCGCTTTGCTGGAGTCTGGAGTGGCATCATTGAAAAGTGTTTTCTTTATCGCAAGGGGGCGCTTGTCTAAAGTATAAAATCATTGGTTACCCGTTAGCCAATCACATAACTTTTGGTTATGCGCCAGCTCAGCCGCATCAAACTAAACCTGTAAACACAAAAGTTATACGATGCGAAAAAGAAACCATCGAGCGAAATACCGGAGTGCACATGGCTGTGAACGACTTATGAGAAGCAAATCTATTCATCCACGGCACAATCTGGGCCTCTAAACTAATATTTGACAGTAGAGAGAACAGGAAAATATTTGGAAGAATGTTTTAATCAAACATAATCCCCATCAAAATTTAATCAAAATTTAAATTTAAAATAAAATCAAAATTTAATCCCCATTGACTACCATAGTAGGAAAAAATACATACTATGGTAGTCAATGGGGAATGAGATCTGTTTGATTAAAACTTTCTTCCAAATATCTTCCTTTGTGTTCAGCAGAACAAATAAACACATAGAGGATATATTTAAGTAATATATTTAGTCTTAAATGATTTCAAGATTAAAAACTAAGAACATGTATCAATCCATATATTATCCATCTATTATCCATGAAAGTATTAAAGGAATAGTTCACCAAAAAATACAAATTCCTCACGATTTTAGTAAGACCAGCATCAGAACTAAGATAACAACATATTTTGTTGATCCCTGAACAACATTCCTGTCCAAAGGTTTAGTCCAAACCCTATCCCTACCTATAACTTATCCTTAAAATCAAAGTGAAAAGATAACATGTAGAATAATCTAACCCTGGTTTTAAGCCTAAACTTGACATAAACTGTAAACTTGTCCCTCAAATATGATTGATTGATTGATTAATTAATTGATTGATTGATTGATATGTTGCACTCTGTGAAATCACATTCATCAAAACACTATTCTGTATGCTGTTATTTTTTGAGGGTAAGTAAACACGGTCAGAATTTTAATATTTGGGTGAAGTAGCCCTTAAGGTTATGGGTAAACAAGTAAACAACTGCTTCTGGCTTCACATTCATGTCTGTATAAATGAAAATCAGTCGCTACTGCTAGTGAAGTGTCCTGCTCAAGGGCAGGATGGACACAGTTCATGAATCAGCCATTTCAGGGTTATTAGCCCAGTTGTTTCGGTACCTTTGCAGACTGGAGGTTTGCCTGACCACCTCCCATCTGCTTTGCAGGTCCTGTGCTCCGATCCTCCAGATAAGTAGAAGCCACCTTGGCACGTATACATGAGTGTGTAACCTAGAGTAGGCAGGTCTATAGCCTTCACGTCTACATGAGATGGCGTCTCAGGCTGCCTGCAGGCATGTGCTGAAAAGTTAAAGAGAAAGGAAATTAGATGATGATCTTCCCTGGGTTATCACTCTGGTGATGCAGAAGAAATGTGCCTGATGTTCAGACGTCAAACTTTAATGGCATCTATAAATATATGTATTTTAATTATTTAATACAGTAAAAACTCAACATACATGATATAAGAAACTACACTATGTATTTCATTTTCAAATTATAGGCTGTGGAATTGTTTGAATTGCTTGTCTGTACTATGTTTTAGTTTTTTTTCCTGTTTGTTTAGTTTTCTTTTACATTATGAAATGTTTCTGTAATAAAATTAAGCTACCAACAATAAATGTTACCGGTCCTTGAGGTTCAATTTATCTTGATCAAACTCACCGGCCAATAACTTTCTAATAATAGAGAAGATCTTGATCAGCTTGTTCAGTACAGATGCAAGGGAAGCAATTCAAACATCCCCACAATATTAGTACATCTAAAAAAAGCCTTGTGAACAACACTAAAAGCACACCTCTGTGCTGCAGCAGTTGTACAGTAGTGTAAACGTTGCTAAGCTAATGTTATTTCTGTAATTTAGAATTATAATATTGAAGCAATCCTTGCTGTCAGTAAAAAATTCAATGTTCCAAGAGTAGTGCATCCTGATTCATTCATGTTAATGACTTCTGGATAATGATTTCATGTAATTGAGTACTTAACCCTATTCATGAGAGAAGCATATTTAATCTAAATGTGTTTGAATGAAAAGAATTCTGTCTTCACTTTTACCGCACCAATAAATGTATATGTGGTCCAGAGGACATTTACATAATCTCCACCATTTTTTTTTTTTTTTAAGACTTGATATGTCAATGGCAAGGTTAAGGCACAAATGTATTTCTTGTTAAATATATGTCTCAAATTACGGATTGGAGATAATTATTTCTGTTTACTGTGTATGCCTTCTGTAAGTTATTTTTTCCAATGGCTTTCAAAAAATGGTAAGCCCTCAAGGGACAAACAATTTTTTAGGCCTAGAATCATGCCATTGGTTGATTTAAATCAGATGTATTTGTATAGTGATTTTCACATTGCAGAAAATCATGATGCTAATGTTTATAATATAATGTTTATGCCTTCATGATTAGACCACGGGATAATATATTTTAGATTTTTTGACGATATAAACAGTCAAGCAGTTGAACACATAACTCTATGTGAGTCTACTGTATGTACCGTATATGGAAAAAGTTGTATCTGCTTATATATTCAGCTTTATGTAAGGGTCATGTAATGCATATTTTTGAGTCATTGACAATGTGTTTAAACAAGTTTAAGTAGTTAAATAACATTTAAAAGTGTTTAAATGCATTTTTTTGACCGTTTTTATGTCAGGCACTACTACCAAATAGTTGTATATACAGTATACTGCCACCTGACATTAAAAGTATACCAACTTAAATAGAGCTGAAATCAGCAGTTTTTACCAGTATTTGAGAAAGTATCCAGTATTCTACAAATCTTTTCTCTCTGCCACAAGGATCAATTTGTGTCATCTGGATGATACAGTATCACATTTAATATTATTATCTTGTCATTCAATAATAAAAGGGCCATGTTTGCAGTTGTGCTAACATTTGAGAATAAACAAATTTCTGGTCAAACGTTTTTCAGTTCTCTCAACAGCTTTCAATCTACTAATATTTATGAAATATGTTGTTATGAAAGGCTTCAAACCTAAAATGATGCCACAGTATTTAGTTTTAAAATTTTGTTTCATTAAGACACCATTTTAAAAAGTTTTCTTAGTATGTTCGTTTATGTAGTTTTCAGGTCTTGTCTGTGTTGTTGTATTGGATAACCTTGTCGGAATTACCCTGTTGGATATTAAAATCATCTTTATGTTATTTGTGTTTAGTCTCTCCATCACAACCCGAGACAAAAGTGATAAATGTCATGAATTTATCAAATTACATCAAGGAAATAATGGACACAAAAACATACACATCATGTCATTGAGCCATAATGTAGTTATAATTTGCTTCAATATAGCCGATATTTGTTATATAAAATACAGAATACTGCATGTATGTGAATGTTGGATATACTCAGTATATATCCAACTTCACATATAGGTCATACACCTTTATACACCCTTATACCTAAACTCACTTCTTCAATGTGCCCTCTGGAATCTTTCTGCAAGCAAACGGCACCTTGTGGAGCCATCTTAAAGAGGAACAAAATCACTTTCACCTTGACCTGGACTGTTCCTTGCTGCTGGAATGACCTGCCTAACTCAACCTGAGCTGCTTTTTCGTCAACACGTGACCCATTACTACTAACACTTACTATTCTATATCTATAAAAACAACACACACACAAAAACATTGCATAACTGGGACTAGTCACAGCAGTTATTGTTGCCCTATTGTTTGCTTGATTGCTTCTATTCTTCTCATTTGTAATTCATTTGGATAAAATCATCTGCTAAATGATGCAAATTTAAATGTAAATATATGGAGCTGTACAATAATACAGGTTACATTTTGTGATGATACATATGATGATACATACATACTGTATGTATGCAGGTAAAGATGAATGTATGTATCCAAATTATGATATATGGATGGGAAATAATATACAGCATTTTACATTTATATATTTTTATATAGAATTGTTATACATACATATAACTAAAATGTAAAGATTGAGGTACATACCGCTTAATCTGATCATACCGAATGTTTCTGAGTAAAGCCGCCTTTCCACTGCACATGACATTCGCATACGATTGTCGTATTTCTCCCCCTAGTGTCAGTCGCACGGAACTTTGAAATTGGTCGTGAAGCAACCGTTACCCTCGGATATTCACGATGGTAAAATTAATGATTTTAATGAATGTAATGCATATATCTATACAAAACAAATGACCCTCAATACATCTCAAATAAAAACATAGTAGATTTTATAGAGCTAATCAATATAAATATTGAT
>JAOTRC010000031.1:14222546-14233441 GCA_027497675.1 Cyprinella lutrensis
AAGCTTCGCCTTTCGCATTTACGTTTGAGTTAACACTCATGGACGAGGTCGAACTGGAAGCCATGTTAATCTTGGACAACATTGACCACCGTAGGAGTTAAAACGAAATCGGAATTGAGAGGAACAGAAACTGATTTTCACTGGATGGTCATATACCTTTTCACCGCTAGATGGGGTAAAAATCTCAGTGTAGCTTTAAAGAAATGGCAAAATTACAGTGCAATGTGACTAAAAACTACAAGACAAAATTGAGGAAAAAGAGAATAAACCTCACAAATCTCACTATTGTACTGCAAACTTTTATTTTAATACTATAAATAAGGTAATGGTAAAAATTTAGAAAAGAGAAAAAAAAACAACGTTGCTGCTTGCATTGTCTTTGAATCTTGTGTCTTATCAAGATAAGTCAGTGCAAGATGCGTTCATTTAAAACAGCTCAAGCATGCTTTCTAGGACTAAGCTTAAATCATGTCTGTGAAACCAGTTGCATATGTTTGGTTTTTGGACAGGATCAAGTTCAAATGAAAAGTATGGTTATGTAATGTTATCATTTTGGTATGCTTGACTGATAGGGCATATAAAGAAAGATTGACAGCGTGAGATGAGGCGTATCATGGCTGACCTTTAATCCTTAAGGTTCCCATCTCTTCATGACTAGTGGCTACCCTGCTTTCGATAAACAGACCTTTCCCATTCATTTACCCATGTGCCCTATTTCACTTTATCGCTTCCCTTGACTCTGCATTTATTCCCTCTGACTTCCCTTTGTATTTATATTACCTCTGATCAAGGGTGTCGCACAAGCCCTCAAAAGTGAAGTAGAGACGTCCCAATCGTCCCCGATGTTTTTAGTTAGTTGTTTGATGCTATATAAAAACAGTGCTGTGACATGATTGACAGCTGTGATTGACATGTTCTCTCTGCAAAGTAGTCACTGAAGCACCAACGGACTTTTTTGTTCATAATGTTGACTATATGGTTAGTAGTTTACCTTATTTTAACAAGGCATAGCAATCAGACATCATTGGAGAGGAACGAAGCAGACAGAGGCCACTTAAGAAAAGTGTGTGTGCTTTGATTCAGCAAAAAGCAAAGGGGCGTCATCCATCTTTTTTACAGTCGATGCTTCTGATTAAAGGTTAGTTGACCAAAACATTTTTAAACCTGTAATCATTTATTCACCCACATGTTGTTCTCAACCACACACTTTCATTGTTGACTAGAGCAAAAAAAAAAAACAATGAAAATAGAAAATTAGTGACCAAGCTCACAAAATTATACAACTACCCTCTTAACCCCAGATGACTAGTGCACTATATTTTAAGTCTACTGAAGTCACATTTTAGCTTTGTCTGAAAAAGACTAAAATTTTAATCATTTTTACAAATCTTCCCCTCCAATGAGTAATTTACTGAAGAATCACTTAAGCGAATCGAACCTCATCAGCCTAATTCATTAACAAATCATTCAGTCCAAATGTTTAACTGGAAGGGGTTCCAAATAAACACTACTAACCCAGTCTCAAAATTTGTGTAAAATGTTGTTTATGTTTTAAAAGACGTTTAAAGTAGTGAGAAGCCAATGAGCCATAAGGATTTCTGAATGATTTTAAGCTCCTGTTTTCAAGGAAGGCCTGGGAACTCTATCCGAATTCAAAGGGATACATAATTTCAAAGCATCACCATTCAGAAAACAAATAGAGTTGAAAACGAAAGGCAAAGGCAAACTCGTCGCACTGTAAGGCACAGTAAGACACGCACACACTTCATCTATACGCCTGGCACACAAGGCCAAAAGCTGATTCATCTTCCACTTAAACCCTCTCAGATGGAAAAATGTAACATATGACTGTGAGCAGACAAGCGCTTTCAGAGACGAAGTGAAAAAACAACACTCACATCCGTTCGTCTAATTTTCCATCTCATTTCACACCGCAGAAAAAAAAGAGACTCTATTCAGCAATCCAAATGCAGCCTGTGAAAGGTGGGCTGAGATTTACCTCTGCATTTCTTTTACTTCCAGAACTCAAATGATCCTCTTTTAAAATAGTTTTCCCTCTATATAACACTGAGTTAACAGGGATAAGAGTGAGCCATTGAAAGGATTGGTTAAAAATAGGACATGAAATCTAGTGCACTTTCCATCAAAAGGCACAAATGTATTTTTTGTAGAGATATTTGGCTATTTCACAATATTAATCTAGCATGAAAACTTAACACATATAATATCTGAATCTGTACCCCTCTATTAATACTGTGCTATTTTCGCCTATCTCACTTCAGAAAGACTTGTATCTGTCTAGTATTAAAATTAGGGTTGTCAAACGATTAATCGCATCCAAAATTTGTGTTTACATAATATAGAGTGCACTGTGTAGAATTATTTTATATTTTATATTTTTATATACACACACATGCTTATATAAATTATTATTTAAGAAATATTTTCATTTGTATACTGTATACAGACTTATGTATCATTTTATATTATATATAAATATAAAAATTTTATATATAAATAATATTTTTTTCATAAATATACATGCATGTGTGTGTATTTCTATATATACAAAATAATTATACACTGTGCACCCACATATATTTTGTAAACACACACTTTTATTTTGGATGCGATTAATCGCGATTAATCGTTTGACAGCCCTGATTAAAATCATTCAGTAATGATCTCAAAAGTAATTTTGAGATTTAATCTGTTGAATTTTTTTGTGCAAAACAATATTTTTGAATTTGAATTATATAAAAAGACAAGAAGAAACATTGTAAAAACCAGCCCGATCTCAAGGGAATTCGTACAAATTTTACGAGGTGACTAATTTGTAACAATTCATACGACCTCACTTGAACGAATTAGTACGATTTTTGCTAAATTGTACATATTTTACGAATTGGCCAATTCTTATGAATTCATACGAATGACCTACCCCTGACCCCGCCCCTAAACCTACCCATCACGTGGGTTTAGACAAATCGTACGAATTTGTACGAGTGAGGTCGTACGAATTAGTACGATTAGCCACTTTTTAATCACTCGTACGAATTCGTACAAATTGGTCATGAGATAGCGTAGGTAAAAACTCATACCACTATTCATTTAAGTAATTTCATTGTATTATATTTGTACACAAATTGCTATAATGACTGCATTTGTCAAGGTCTTTCATTCAACCCTGTTATGTTAGTAATCCAATCAATCAATCAAAATGTATTTATAGAGTACTTTCAAATCCAACGTGAATACAAGTGCTGTACACTAAAACAATAAATGAATACATTAAAAGCTCTAAAATACAAAACTCACACGACCCATAAAAAACAAATAAAAACAATAACAACCATATAATGAACAAATAAAATCAAAATAAGCAAACCTGAACTGTCAATTTAAGTTATCAAAGGCCAAAGAATAGAGGTGGGTTTTGAGACTTCGATCAGCTGACCTGAGAGAACGGGTGGGTCTATAGGGCTGTAGCAGCTCAGAGATGTAGGGTGGGGCCATTTTGGCCTTTAAAGACAAATAAAATAATCTTAAAATGGATCCTTTGATATATAGGCAGCCAATGGAGTGAGGATAAAATTGTGGAAATGTGCTCGTATTTACGTGTTCCAGTTAAAAACGTGCGTTTTTCACCATCAGGAGACCAGCAATAGAGGACCCGCTGACCCCCACGTACAGGGCATTACAGTAATCCAACCGAGTGGTAACAAAGGCGTGGATTACTGTCTCAAAATGCTGCCAAGAAAGAAATGGCGTTATTTTGGCCAATTGCCTCGATTGAAAAAATAAAATAAAAATACTTTTAACCACTGACCTTATCTGTCTGTCAAGTTTAAGGTCAGGGTCAATTCTAACCCTTAGGTTAGTGATTGTTGGCTTAATATATTGACTTAAGGAACCCAGATCGGGACAAAGGGTGCAGTGGTGCCACCAAAAAACATCACTTCAGTCTTACTTTCATTAAAACTTAAAGAAAAGTAGCCTATGGATCCAAGCGGGAGCAAATAAAGAGAGGGCCTAATACTGAGCCCTGTGGGACCCCATAAGACAGAGGAGCAGAGGAGGACACCAACATCTCCACAAAACCTTCCAAGTAGGACCTGTAGGTAGTTATAAGACCTGTAGTTATTATAAAACACATCTATGTGTGTGTCAAATATAAGTTTATGAATTTGGCCCTAAACAAGTTAATCTAAGTGACAACTTAATTGAGGCTAAATTTGCAACCATGTTACTTGCAACTCTGCTATCATTTTGATGTATTTTCTTATATTCCTTATTTCCTTATATTTAATATTAAAAATGTGAAATGAACAATCCTGGGGTGGACGGTCAACATTTTCTAAATATTAAACACCTCATTTTACTCGGCTTTGTACTATAAAGAGCCAGTTAATCTAGTGCCTCAAGGTCCCACTACAGGAACTCCACTCATCCTCTCTCCTACTTCCTCCCTCTTTTCATTTTCATCCTGTCCTCTGCCTCACTCTTTACCCCTCACCTCTCGTTCCCTCAGATAGTCAAGAATACTTGGCAGTGCGTAAGTGCCCTCCTGACCGTGGCTGCTCTCCAGGGCCGCTCGTGGTGTCGACTGCGAGAGATCTTGACTTTAGAGTCAAGTATTCTGCTGAGGGCACCACAAAGGCCTGCGGGACTACCCACCTTCACAAAATACTCCAAGATCTCAGGCTTTTGTACTTAGCCTTCTTTGTTCACCTGTCCACTTCCTCTGTTTTTCAGAGTGCAAGGTGGTTCATTTTTGCACAACAAACCGATTCGAATACTTGTTGTTTCTATTCCTTCATATGGATGCTCCATTCCATAGGTCAATCGTTCATCAGTGATTTGCCCAATACATAAGACTGACAAGCAGCCCAAAAACAAGATAAAATGATGATTAAATCGCAGATTAGACTGATATGTTATTTAAATGCCAAAGTAGCAAAATAGTTCAGGTGCCATAAAGACAGAAAAGATTACCTTAATATCCTTCAAACATACCTGTTCATTCAAGCTTCGCCTTTCGCATTTACGTTTGAGTTAACACTCATGGACGAGGTCGAACTGGAAGCCATGTTAACCTTGGACTACATTGGCCACCGTAGAAGTTAAAACGAAATCGGAATTGACAGGAACATGATCATATACCTTTTCACTGCTAGATGGGTGTAAAAATCACACAGTGTGGCTTTAAGAATATTTGTACGATTTATTCATTCATTCATTTGTTTCAACTGAATTAAAATGAGTAAACAAATTAGTACAACATAATTCGTAGGAACAAATTCCTGATTTGTGGCCAGAAAATGACATTTCAGAATGACTTGAAGGCGAGTAATTACTGAATTTTCATTTGTAGGCGAACTATTATTTCAGTTCAAGTGTTTCGGATTATATTGTTCTTGTTTTCTCTACATATTTCATTTGGCTCATCATGCTCTCACTCTCATCCACAAAGTTCAGTCATTGAAATCTCTTCTTTTCTAGCTTTATCTCCCCTTTCACAGTTGAATTGGAGCTTCTTTCTCTCTCAGTGGTTCAGCTGTGTGTGCAGTGGTGTGAGAAGCTCCTGTGTGGAGCGGAGGGGGGTGATCAGCCTGTCTGATGTTCTTATTAGCATTACAGAGAGCTGCGCTCACACATACAGCCAGACACTACTGGAGCTGCACCTGCAAGACAGGGGCTTAACACACACATGCACGCACACACTCAATATATATATATATATATATATATATTGCTAACTTTAAATTTTCCCAAGGATATTTGGGGGTCCTGGACATTAGTGTATGAGTCACACACAATATACATTCCTCAAACATCATCTCATTTGTGTTCAGACACAAAAATGGTGACTCACGGCACCAAATTAAATGCGACTTATCCCGAACACTATTAGTGTGTGCTAAATTTTGCACTGTTTTTTTGTTTGAAACAATAACAAGTGTGAAAGCAGTGACAGAACTTTCATTTGTGTATTTACAGGCTATTTTTACAACCGTTCCTTCAAGCAGCCTTTAAGAGAAATACAGAGGTATTTTGTTTGTGAATGAATTGTATCAAGTACAAAAACAACTCCTTTTAACATGGACTGAACATTTTACCCGTGATCAGAACTCTGTGCAGAGTGAATATAAAGGCACTTTTGTAAAGACAGAAACCTTGAAGCAAGCTCAAAGCAGCAGCACAACAGAATGATAAAGACAACCAAAAGAAAAACAAGTTCATGTTTGCTTTCTTGTCATTAAAAGCCCACACCTCCTTCAACATCCTGTCGATAATGACGGTTCAGGTGATCTATTACTAAAGCCTAGCTGCCCTCTCAAGAGCCTTTTAGACTCACGTCAACTTTGTCAGCGCAGTGGCCAAGAACCTCAATCCAGCCAGCTGCAAAACAAATCAATGTCTGAAAGCCTTTTAAATCTCTTTCCTCTGTTTTTATATTCCAAAAGGCAGAGCAGAAAATAGTGAAAATGGGAAAAATAACACTACCCGAAGAACACCTGGAGAGAGAAATAAAGCAATCGAGTGCATTGTTTTTTGTTGTTGTTGTTTTTGTTGAATTTTGATTAAGTCAGTATGTTCTTTCATAATTTATGATGAGTGAGAAACCGAAAGTTTTCTTTACTTTTTTTTTTCAAAGGACTGGTTGTTCATTTTCATTTCTACTATATAAACACCTTTTATGGTATTTTTTTATTTACTCAATATTTGTAGTGAAATTTGAGTAGCTATTGTGTTAAACGTGCTATTAAAAAAAAAAAGTTTGATTTCAACATATCGATTCTCAGTTGATTAAAGAAAACGTACTAGAGCCATATCACATAAAATCATACATATCATAAATTCTGGCCAGTGAAATATCAATATTGGTCAACCAAGTATAATTTTAAGGAATAAATATTAATGACTATCATTCATGTACTGTATGGGCCAAGTTGCTGAATATTGACATGTTATTGCAGTATTGATAAATGATGCGCTTTTGAGTACCAACATTTTTGAGGACAGGGACACATTTATTTTAGTAGGATTTTTCTACATCTCTGGTAAGATAGCAATCATGATGATAAGTGTGTTCATTAATTACTTGGCAACGTATCACAGACCCCACGGTTTGGCACGCATGTGATTCGCGGATTAATTGCGAAGTTCAAAAAACGTAGAGTCAAGCGATTTTAAACAAGAGTCGTGCTGTTATCTGTGCGCAATCAGAGAGAGAAAGAGAGGCACGTTTCTGCAAGTATTCTCTTGGTTATATCAGAAGTGAACAGTTCAGAAAGAAACTGGAAGTGTGTCGGTATATTCAGTCCATGCATTCCGTCTTAAAGTGACAGCAGCCTAATATCCCTGCTGTTGTCTGTGTCATTAATGTTACTAAAATAAAATAAAAACATCATCATTATTTACCATGTTCGAGAGAAAAGAAGAGACTCAGTCCACTTTTTTTGGACTGAGAACCAGTCCAAAAAAAGTTATGAGCACCCCTGGTTAAATGACATCATAAACATAAACTAAAGAGGAAGGTTTATGTTGTGAACATTCTAATTTCAGGTCAGTGTACACATGTTTAATATGACTCCTTTGAAAAAAAAAAAAAAACTATACAGCATTTTAATGTCTTAGACAATGGTCCTTCAGATTCCTCAACGTTATCGCCCATTACAAGTCATCATCCAGTCCAAATTTAAATAGTTAGAGGAAGTTGCAAACTTTTTTGCAAACTAATTTTACTGCTGACTTAAAAGTAACGATGAGATTTAAAGTTTAGAGAACTAGAAATGTTGGAGAAAAAGGAGGGGGGAAAAAGATGAGGGTGAAGTATTTCCTGCTTATTTCTCTGGAGTTCTAGAGACAGGGCGAGAGAGAGGGCAGAGACATGGTAAACTGTCCTTGCATTCAAAAGTGCACAGCTACGTGAGCTGAGAAACAAAGCAATCATGGATCACTCACAAGAGCCTTTATAATTCAGTGAATCACAACCAGTAGACCAAATGTAACCGCAAACAATAAAGGCATGGTAATATGTGTGTAATAGGCATGTAATAACACTGTAATAAACTGCTCAGCACATTTTCTAAGTTTAAATAATTCCAGTTGTGTTTACTGAGACGCTATCATGAATTCTGTGAGGAATTAATCCGTGTTATGTAATAATAACACCCGGCACTTATGCAACAAGGGCCCGAGACACATTTTAAATGGTTTTCACCCTTAAATGTCAGTGTATTTAATGCCGCTCTACTGGCTATTTTCACAAGACAAAGAAAAAAAATGATCAGACATGGCCTTGACAAAGCTGGAGTACAGAAAGACGTAATGTAAGAGGAATTAAAGGTTGAACTTCAGAGGGATATGACAAGGAAAGTATTTTATAATGTTTTAAGGGTTGTGAGTCACTACAGGGTATTTGGGGAATTTTTATTTGTAAGAAGGATAGAAAACGTTGATAGAATTGGAAATATTTAATTTTAAAAGGAAGGCAGTAAATTATAAATAATATTGTTACCGATATTACATCAATACTAATTGACAGCCTTTGCGATTTTCTTGATTACAATAAGCCATATGCTATTGTTAATTTCTTTTCATTCTTCAGTGCCTCACCGTTACTTCATTATTTTTTAAGGAACGCAAAACAATTTAATCAATATTTATAGTCAATCTCACAGGACTGTCACGTTTTGAGTGCATCATGGTTATTGTCTCATAATTATTTATTAGGTTGTGTAATTTTAGCCAATGAGAAGCCACTGTCTCATCATTATTCATGACACCATGTGACCTTTTGCTATGAATGGAGCACAGAGAGTTGTGTTTACTCCCTCTAGCTTTAAAAAAATGTGGTGTGAACTGACTTGCTAAAATGAGCGGTTTCATGACAATTTAATGTGCATTCACACACAAGCACATTCACTTATGCATAAATATGCAAACAAAGATAAACGACTGTTTGGTTGGTAACCCTTTTCTCAGCACAGCTATCATGCCCAGTTCATTTCACAATACAAGTGTTTGAACAAACAATTGATCTGTTCGCTGCTCCTTCACCTGTTCCACACACTCTAAGTCCAAAAAACACTGCATATACACACAGTGTGGTCCAAAGAGAGTAAAGCTTCATCCTTCAATAATCAGCAATGCCACTGGGCTGACATCATGTCTGTCTCCATGGTGACGCCTCTGCCGGTCGGAAATCCGTTAGGAGAAAGGCTGCGGCAGCCGTGAGTGTCAGGAAACAACCGGCGTGGAATACTAAGCACGTTGAGGTTAATGTTTGCACATTTGCCTATAGGCGCTCATGCGAATCAACACATACATTTCACCTTATTGACAGAATCAGAGATGTCAAGCTGATATATAACCTCCAGATCTAGACTTTTCGGTGACGCTCGAAATAAAGCGCATTAGCCTTGTTTTTCTGAGCCGACCAAATAATGCCACTCCGTCCATATCCAGTGCTCTAACGTCCCGCGCGCTGTTTGGCACTTGATCTGTCGGCTCTACTGGGACATTCTTGTATTTTTAACTTCCTTCGACCCAATTGTGACAGAGAAGTCAAGCTGCTATTTATAGTCACACAAAAAGACAGATTTGAACTCCAGTGAATTCTGATTCGCCTCAAATTAAATCCACGTTCAAGGGGAACGTGCACTGCTGCTGATCAAATTAGCAGTCTACTACAAAAGCACATATGCATACAAATTAGCTGTGGCTTCAATTAGGAGAAATTAATTTCAAACGCTAAGAAAGAACTATTTTAACTTTTGTAAAGACCAATATGAGTGGTGCAAAAGTTGTCCCAGCAATGCTACATTGTTCTGTTTAATGGAACTAATGGAACCTTTCCAATTCATTAAAAGTTCTTTATAAAAGGTTCTTCGGGTTCTTATCTTATAGAAATCCGTAACTATATTACACTGTGGATATGTACAATCTCATTCAGGAGTTTTCATGTGATCTGATTATGCCTCAATGACGATTATGTTTAGGGGCGGATCTTAATTCTTTACTTAAATTGTACATTTTTGTAGAAATCAAATCAAGTTCACACGAAACAGCCATTGCTGATAGTTATGTCCAACAATAGCTGTTGGGCGGAACCATAAACACATGTTTATCAGCGGACCGGTCCGGTTTCAAACGCTCCTGCTTTCAAAACATTTCTGTGTGCTCTCAAACGCTTCCATGCCTTGATCATTTAGCCAATCACAATCATATCTGATGAGCACATGAACACAACGGCGAATCAAAGGTGTTTACAATTCCGCTCAAAGAATCACATAAATTTCAGTACCGAATTGGTACTGAAATTGGTACTTTTGACAACACTAACCTGAACCTAACCTTAAAGGATTAAAGGAGTAGTTCTCTTTTCAAAAAACTTTTGCTGATAATATACTCACCCCCATGTCAACCAAGTTATCCATGTCATTATTTCTTCAGTCAAAAAGAAATTAAGGTTTTTGATGAAACATTCCAGGATTTTTCTCCATTTAATGGACTTTACCAAACGGTTCAAGGTCCAAAAGACACTTTCAGTACAAACTGTTCAAAGGGCTTTAAACGATTTCAGATGATGAATAAGGGTCTTATCAAGCGAAACGATTGCTCATTTAATAAAAAAAAATATCAAAATGAACGTTTATCAAAATTAACGAATCTTTTTTCATGTCATTTGGTTCATTCAACGAACGAAATGAACGAATTGACTCGAAAAATGATTTGTTCATTTTGATGAGCGAGTTCGAACAGGAGAGTCAAGAACGAGCATCACAGAACAGAGCAAGGCGACCATTTGAGCTTATAAAACTTAAACTTTGTTATTTATTTTTTAAATGAGTGATCGTTTCGCTTGATAAGACCCTTATTCATCGTCT
>JAOTRC010000031.1:14432439-14447687 GCA_027497675.1 Cyprinella lutrensis
TTACAGTCCCTGCATTGTAAAATGTAAGTTATACTTGCGAGGAGTGAACATTTAGACAGAGAGAAAAAGTATCAAACGTATCTTGTGCAGAAAAGTTAGCTTTTCTTTTACATGTGTGTGTGAAATCCAACAATATTTAATAAAAAAAAAAATATCGGCCGATATATCGGAATATCGGATTTTAAAACCCCAAAATATTTGGATCGGTATCGGCCTTCAAAATCCTTTATCGGTCGGGCTCTAGTTATCAGCATTGTTCAACGAGTCAGTGTTTCCCGAAAGCTAGTTCTAACAAACATTTGCGAACAGCATTGCAAAGTTGTGTGGTTGGAACGACAGCTCATAGCTAAACAAGAGTTTGCCTGACATGTGGACTTAATCCTTGTCTTGAGCAGAATAAGCAAGCTGACATTCAGTGCAATCTGTGTCATTTATTTACAATACATAAAAATACGTCGTTTACGTCTTTTAGTTTGGCAAGAGATTTAAAGCACTGTTTTTGGAGAGTGCGCATGTGCGAACGTGCTTAACCACGTAAGAAGGAGCCTATGATTGAATGATTGAGCTAAATAACTGAGAAAAATTTGAAATAGTCCTCAGATGTCATGTTTGTAATTTATAACCAAACATCTAGCTTTAAAGGTGCTCTAAGCGATGTCGGGTGACGTGAGTTCTTGACATTTAAAGTATTTAAACGTTGACGTTTAAAGTATTTTCAAACAAAACGGAGGCTAGGTAGACCCTCCCGCCTCCTCATCTGCACTGACCCCCCAAACCCCACCCCTAGGGCCTTCTTGTCAGTTATTGGCTGGAACAGTTTGTTATGTTTCGTGGAGCGGGTTGTGTGGAGCCTGGGTTGTCTGCATAGAATGCGTTTTTTTCACAGTGTGTTTAGGGGACATGCAGCTAGCGGATAGTGAGGAGAT
Organism: Cyprinella lutrensis; assembly: GCA_027497675.1. Classification (NCBI taxonomy): domain Eukaryota; kingdom Metazoa; phylum Chordata; class Actinopteri; order Cypriniformes; family Leuciscidae; genus Cyprinella; species Cyprinella lutrensis. Next base: position 14,433,366 of record JAOTRC010000031.1, read on the forward strand.
GTTTGCCGTATGTGACAAAAAAATGTTTGGGCCTAAAAAACGTGTGACATCGCTTAGAGCACCTTTAATTAATAATTATTAAAATGTATTATAGTATTATAGTATACAATACCCAATCAAGCAACTTCAATTCAACCAATACACTGTAAAGAAAATATTTTCAAGATTTATTATCACATTTTTCTTTTGTTAAATCAACTGAAATAATTTATTTAGTTGAGATAACTTGTTATTTTGAGTTTCTGATAATTAAATGAATCTCCTTCATTGTATTAACTAAATTTTTCCAGTTCAATCAACTTAAAATTTAAAGGCAACCAGGTTACTTACTTTTTTAAGTTAAACCAACAATATTTTTTTACAGTGTACAGATCAAATATAGGAGTAAAGATCATTCAGGATCCTGAAAATAGTAGGTCAAGTGCATTGCATAGTGGGAAACAGTGCTGCCAACAATGTATTTTATAGATTCAGTATTCAGTATGCTATTTGGAATATGTTCAATTTTACTTGCCTAAAAACATGCTTCATTGTCAATTTTTTTTATCATTTACAATCCGACGTGACAGCTGGTCTGTTTGAGTCTACAGTCGATATGAAGACTGTAATGGAGCACATCATCTGTTTGTCAGAATAAAGAGACAGTGTGAGCGTTTGAAGTAGCATTTAGCGCGTCCTTTGAGAGGGACGTGATCTTTCTTAGACATTGATCAACAGTAAGTGCTTCTCAGAGAGAGATCAATGATCTATCAAGAAGAGGCCGAGTCGCTCCAGACTCTTCTTAATTCTGACAGCAGAATCTGACTGACGGATACAGATGAATGCCAAAGGAAATCCAATGCGTGACAAATGTGGATGGGTTCATGAGTGTGTGTGTGTGTGTGTGTGATGAGATGGACACTGGGAAGATATCCAGTCCATCGAAACTAACTAACCTGACCAATCAAATCCCAGTGTCATTCACTGGCTGTTAATGTTCCTCTCGGCTGAATCATGTACAGCGTAGAGATCAGATCCAGCTCAGAATCACACATGTGACCTTCAGAGTTATTTAAACCCACTGCATGATGGGAATGATGACATTTATCACAATCACCTTTGGGCCTTCCCTATTTTATGAGATTACAGTGAGAAGAGAGCATTCTGGGTAATTTCCTCAGTCATGGGAGATCGGTAACAGTGCCAGAGCTGGAGAGATCAAACTATAGGAATGAATCTGAGAGAATGAGACATTAAAGACTGACAGCAGGACGTCTGAGGACATCTTCAGTTTAAGATACTGCATATATATTTATATTCTGAGGTGAGTGATTGATTTTGAGGAGGATGAGACTGTTTTTTATTTCCTTGTTTTGAATGTTCATGTCCTCTGTAAGGACATCTTTCACTGCTCTATTCAAACCATCCTTATTTATCATCAATACTGTGACATTTCTCTTTTAGCTCGCTTCATCTCGCTCTTTTCTTTTTCTTTCCTCTCTCAATCCTGGAACACAAAATCTACTCATCCTCTCTCTCTACTTCTTCAAAAACTGAAGCGTAAGCTGCACTTTTATACCTATTTTTTTGTCTCGATCGCTATCTCTGTGTGATTGTTCTTAATACAAAAAATCCCAAGGATAATGGTAATCTCTGCTAGAATTCATTAAAGCTAATCATCAAGGTCGGACGAGGGGCGTTTTAAAAGCGCCGCACCATCAATGTGAAAGTGACGGTCATAAAACTGAAGGGTGTTTCACAAGAGATGAAAAATGAGGCACATTATAAAAGAATCACAAAGCCACTGTATGTCTGATGAATGTTAACAGAGTCACGCTCTCCATCCCTCTTCTTTCACTGAGGAACAACTTGTGTTTGCCAAGTGTTTCTCAAACCTGACCTTTGACCCTTCAAGGTCTTCTATATGCTTACTAATATGCTTTTCAAGAGAATTTCATTCATTTTAACAGCATTTCCGTTATTTTAAAATGTGCCATTATAATTGATGAGCTCATTTTGCTCATAGATCGATCCATATAAGAGCACAAAATCATAATCCTCATCACAAGAAACAGAAATCTCAATTTCTCGATTCGTCTGGTATGAAATAAAAAAATCCAACTATTATTAACTTTTTTCCCCCCTCACATATTAATGAATATTTTCCCAGCACTGACTGAAATCTTTATGTTTCTCCATTACCAGCCTCTCAAAGCCAGAGCTCAATCACAGTGCACTAATACGATAAGTGTGTGTGACAGGGTCTGTTTATCATAGAAAGTTATTATATCACACAAGGTCACATGATGAGCTGTCACATCACATTCATTTTTTGGATGTTCTAATAAACATACAGGTGTCTGCAGCGTCTCTATTAATATTACATGAGCTAATATTGCATTTTAATATAGGAGCTAGAAGCCTTCATCATCTACATAACAGCGAGAGCAGTCGGTATCCAAAAACACAAGTGTGGAAATCTGTCAGTTTGGCAAGTTATATTATTTTTATATATTTTTTATTATTTAATTGATTGACTCGTTTCTCTAGTTTGCTTGTCGTGAATATAGCGCAATATGAAGAGTGATCCAACGTTTTCACAACCTTGCAATCCGTTGTAATTTTTCTTGCTTGTCATTTCTTGCATTGAGGTTTTCATTTTCTGCTTTCAGACTCTGGCAGGAGTGTGACTGTATTCAAAGAAACACACTGACCTTTAGTGTTTAATCACAGCTGTGTGTGTGTGTGTGTGTGTGTTCGGCGTGATGAAAGCTGGAGCCGTGTTTGGCTCTTTCTGCTGAGTTTGGCTCTTGCTTTGTTTAGAGGCCGAGGGCGATGTCACTGGCCTCGTGTCTCTTCATCTATCAGCCGCTTTCTGAAATCTACAGCCTTCTGGTCTCTATCGATTCTGCACATCATTTTTGTTCGCCCCCTGCTGACACTGAAAGCTAAAGCTGAAGCCCAGATGGAGATTCAGAACAGCGAGGAGTAACTCGGCTGTTTCCTTCAAGAAGATTAAAAAGGAAGTTTGCTGATGGTTGAGAGATCCAGACATCAGATCATCCCGAAAACATAAAGCAGGGGAACACGACTGTGATGTTTCTGGCAGCTTGTGATGTCAGTTGAGATTGTGTAATCTTGTCTCCAGTGTGAGCGTCTTTCCCATAATCCTCATCTGTGATTATGACAGATATATTCTGTCTGTGCTGCAGGTGTGCTGTAGATGCTCATCACTTGCTGTTTGACTCAAATTTACTGTCTCGCCTTCAAGTCGAGATCAAGATCAAGTTCTTACCCTCCTGAACAGGCCAGCTCGTTCAGACTGGTTTATGCTGGTTAGTGCTGGTCTGGTCTGTCCATAATCTATAAATTCTTGCTGGGTGACACCAGCATCCAAAATAAGTGACATGTGAAGGCCAAGTTCGGTCCCGTACTCGTAATGTGTCCTTTGAGAACAAATGCTGGTGATCTATTGCTGGTCTTTTCACAGTAACTAAAAAATTAACAGTTTATGTACAAAATAATGTACATGGTTATTCTTTTTTAAATATTTTTTTAATAAAACCTCATTAATATTGTGTAAGCAGAATATTATAAAAACAAAACACAAATAATTTAATATCAAATAATATATATTTTTTCAAATTTAGTTTGAAAACCCCTGGTATACGGTAATCATTCAGCACTATGATAAATAGAAGTGCAATGGTGATATCATCACCTGTTTCAGGCATCACTGTACATGGTACAGGCACATACATTTCAGCGAAAGAAGGAGTGAAGAAAATGAGCTGTATGGACTTCACAGCAAATATCAAACGCTCTACTGAGTGAGTGTAAATGATTTTGACCTCACCGTTAAACACAAATGAGTTTCACGCTGTCAAGGTTCACGGTTCTGCCGTCACTTCACACTTCAGCCACTGTAATCAGTTTTATATTGTGTATGTGGTGGTCAGTGTGTTTGGAGTTTCACTCACTTTTGTGTTTGATTGCAGAATCTCGTCTTGATTTCTATTACAGGTTTAATTCAGCCTCAGTTTGTGCCGTAGATCAGAGTCATTTGTCTGCGAAATAAACGCCGTCACTGGTTCAGTCACAGTTGCACTGGTGGAGACTCATCCATCACCAGTAGGACAGCGGGCGCCTCGTGCTGATTGGACATTTAAGATCAACTATTAAGAGAAAGAGAGAGAAAAAAAATATAAAATACAGATCTGTGCCTTTATAAATCCTTCATTTATCCACACTTCTACCCATCCTAGAAAGTTTAATGGCCATCTGTCTGTTTGTGCTGACACATGAAGCTCTATGGAAATGATGGAAGATGATGGTATTTAAGTATTTATGGCCTCTTTAAATGGTTTTCAGGATAAAGCCCCTCAGACGGACGGGATGCTGCTGAAGAGGGATTTTGGGGCTCAGTGAGCAAAGCAAAGTGAAAAACTCAAGAATCCATCCGCTCACAAATAGCAGAAGGCATTTTATAATGCGCATTAGATCGGGACAAACTGGCTCTCAGAGGACTGTTCAATAAAGCGTGATGTAATCCTGTAATTGGATTGATTATGACAGAGACACGCCGGCCGTCACACTGTAGAAGCACGCAAACACAACATACACACACGCATATTGCTGTTCTCACAATCTCACTAAACTAAAAGACAATTTTAGATGAACCTAATGCTTCAATTTGTTAAATCTGACCACCAACTTTCACCAAACAAATGCAAAATAATCAATGTTCATGCTGATGGGCCAATGACAAATAAGAGTGTTAAATCTTTTGAAAAGAATTTAATCACTAAAAAATGCCATGTGGTGTAACCATCATGTAATATAGTTTCCATTCCCTTTTTTACAGGTTTTTTAAATAACAAAATGAATTTTAATTCAAAAATTAAAAACATGCTTATGTATGAATTACAATGTTCTTTTTAAATGTCATTTACCCAGCAAAAGTTTCAAGTTAAGCACCATAAGATGTTTGACTGACGGTGTCCACCCATTTTTGAGCAATGATTCACTCTATCGTCTAAGATTTTTCTCCTCTTCACACAACATGCATCAGCTTAATATCAGCAGAAACTGATTGACAGGTGGAACATGTACTGAAATGCTCCAGACATGTCGATGCAAGTTTAATGTTCAGTGCTTTAGAGATGAACTACATCAGCATCTGCTTTTAATTAGTCCGGGTTTGAAGGTAATTTTCACACTCTTCTCTCTCTCTGTTCATATTCTTCAGTGTTCCCCTCAGATCTGAGGTGGGTTGGAGTTGCACTGGATCTGAAGTGAAGTTCCTGATTTCAATCACATCTCATTACTGCAAATATGCCATGAAATGAGAGTTTGAGCATCAACATAATCAGCTCTTCTGTCTCGTCTGGGCTGGTTTTATTTGCCCGCTGATTAAAACTTCATGAAATCTCACATTCTTCAAACAAGCAGTTTTAGGTGAACATTTTCAACTGAGAGAGCGTTTAGTCATGTTTTTATTCTGTACAAAGCACTTTTATATTTAAACGTTTACGTTCCTCCCGCAAAGTTTGTTCCTTCGGCTTTTCCCCCGGAGTGTGTTGGTCGATTCTTTGATAAAATGATTACAAAACATCAGGGTCTTTTACTACAGTCACTCACTGTATGTGTAAGTCACCTCCAGTGTTATTGATCGAACACTTTCTGCCCTAGTAGGGTTTAGGGGTGTTTTTATGAGCATTAGCTGAATATCCAGTATTTTTAGACTGAACTCTCATCTGAACGTTGACAAATAGATCTGGCCTGAAGTTGTGTCCTTCCCATCACCCTTGAGCATGTGTGTGTGTTTTGTGGACACAGAACACTGCATGCCTGTGTGATTACAAGTGTTTATTTTGAGTGTGTACATGTGGGCACATGAATATGCACGTGTTTGTAAAGCGTGTGCGTGAGTGTGTGCGCTTGAGAGCAGAATCATTGGCTACGTTTACATACAACCAAATAATCCATTAGTAATCGGATAGACGGCTCAATCGGACTGAAAAGACTTCATGTAAATAGCCAACCTTAATCGATCCGAATGGAATTCCAATAGGATTGAAAAGGATAGTTTATTCATATTCTAATCTAAAACTCTTGAAAACCGAAACTGAAAGGACTGCGTATGTGAAATGACACTGAATGACACGTGGAATAGTGTCCCGTCATTCTAAAATTCTCCTCGCGTCTGTGAAGTGGAGCGAGACATTGTCCACCAGTGTTTGTTTCATATTTCTATCCACATATGACTGGTTTTGTGAGCGGTAGGGCTATTTTTTCAACGTGATGAATATAAGCAGTGCTGAAAAATGGTTAATTGAGGCTCACTGTCTCCAAATGACCAGAAATGGATATTAAGTCTGCTGTTTAAAACAAATAAAGAACCAATGTAGAAGAATGGTTATTATGCACTAACAGTGGGAATTCCGATTTGAAGCTTGTGACATAAACATGCACATGTAAACACATACGGTACGTTTGGATTGTACAATCGGAATGAATTCAGTCCGATTGAAGCTAAAGTTGTGCATGTAAACAGAGTCACTTTGGGATATTCCCACAGCAGTGTCAGTCAGTCTGGCATCATCTGTTCCTGTGTGGTGATGTCACAGTGCCATCGGGAGAAAGGGGGAGAGGGAGATAATCGTGCAGGATGATGAAAGGGGAAAAGAGCGGGAATGTTTGGATGGACTGAAGGTGAATAAGCTCTGGTCCGGTGAGCAAGGATAGTTTTAATTGTCTCGACCCTGAGAGGGCAAATGGCCGGCTCTGACCAATCACAGCGCTCCGTCAGCCTGAAGCTACAGCAGCTAAATCTATAACACACTGCTATAAAAAGCATATCGCAGTAACCCTGATGAAACAATGAGAGAGCAATGCTGACCGCACCGTCATCAACCCAAAGATTGACAAGACAAGCTTCAGCAAACTGTACAGTTCAAAGTCTGACACTGCTAAATGAATGCATTTGTTAACGTGTGAACGAGCACCTGACTTAAAGATTTAAAGTGTGTCTAATTGGCTGTGTGGTTGGACTGAAACAGCCAATGAGCAAGCTGTACAGGTGATTTTTAGAGCACTCAATTGAATGTTGAAAAAGTTAACGATAATGCTTCCTTTTACAGTCCAGTTACCCATGTAAATACTATGTACTTATTTTAGTAATAACTGGGTAATAACTAGTACTAACCCTGAACCTACCCCTAATCCTACCCCTGTTCCATGTACTTACTTTATATTAGCCAGTACTTTCTAGGTAAGTACACTGTAAGTACTGTAATGTAAAAGGAAGCGTTACCAAGTTAACATGCTAAACTACAACAAACTTTTTTGCTTTGGAAAAATAATTAATGTAAATAATGTATTAATAAATCTGAATTGAATCTGTTTCTATTCTAAGTAACATTAATAATGGGTAGAACTTAAAATGAATTAAAAATTCAATATAATATATATATTTTTTGAGATTTTTTTTAAGATATTATTTGATTTAGGGAACAATATGTTGTCTTGTATCACAATCAATATTTTTTCAAACAGTATGAATGGGTGTAGATACCATTCAAAAGTTTAGGGTCATGATTTTTTTTTTAAAGAAATATTTAGTTTTTCATCAAGAACGTATTAAATTGATCAAGTAACATTTACAAGTTGGACGGGCAACGATTAATCGCAATTAATCACATCCAAAATAAAAGTTTGTGTTTACATAATACATAATTACATAATATGTGTGTGTGGTGTGTATAATTAATTTGTGTATATAAATACCCACACATGCATACATATTTAAGAAATATGTGCATGTATATATTTTATACATATTTATTAACAATTAATATTATATATAAATATAAATATTTGATATATTAATAAAGCATTTTTCTTAAATATATACATGCATGTGTGGGTATTTATATACTCAAATTAATTAAACACACTACACACGCATATATTATGTAAAAACAAACTTTTATTTTGAATGCGATTAATCAGGATTAATCGTTGCCCATCCCTAGTTACAAAAGATTTATATTTCAAATAAAGGATGTTGTTTTGAACTTTATATTTTGATATTAATCTACAAGTACAACTGCTGAAAATGCTTTGCCATCACAAGAATAAATTCCACTTTAAAATAAATTAAAATAGAAAACGGTTAGTATAAATTGCAATAATATTAAAAATAAAAATTAAAAATTTTTGATCAAATAGACTGCAAGCAAAAGAGCTTCGGGATTCCAAAAAAAAACTTTTTATATAGAAAGTCATAGTTGATAACAATGAAGATCAAAAGCATGTGATTCATGAAAATATCACAACGACCCCGGCACAGCGCATTAAACTCTTAACAGGCTATGAATAATTAGCTCTTCAACTTGTGTTTTGTGATTTATTCACCAAACAGCTCATTGATTTCACTCATCAAGAATCAATCACTGCCAATCTGAGCATAAAATGAAGAATCTGAGGTTAATAATGCATAGAAACTCAAACCAAAACTCTCTTAACATGAAATCAATTACTATATACAGTACATCACAACATCACTGACACTACTAGCGGAGATCTGTGAGAGTTTGAAACCAAACAAAGTCAAATGAAAGACCTTAAGGGCCGAAGTGTCACCACATATATGTTGAAAGCGCTGCAGAAAATAATTGAATCGCTCAGGAACCTGAAGCAAATAATCAGGCTGGTTACATTCGAGAGTAATTACATTAATCATTTTATGTGTCGTGTCGTGTTATTAGAGCAAGCATCCTGGAAGTCAAAATAAACTGGTGTGCTTCTGTACCGAAACAATTTCATTAGGAGTCGTGATTTTACTGTAACAGCTCAAAAATACCTCAGAAACTGTGATAAATATAGACATAATTGAACACTTCTGCAGATCAAAGCACAAACTGAACTAAGTACAAGGTAAATAGCATTTAAAGATGCGTTACTAAAACACTGAAGTGATTTTTTTTCCTAATATACTCTGAGAAAGGTTTGAGATGCTGAACTTGGTTTCAAATAAAGTGTGGTAAAATTTGTCTTATTGGTGGCTTGTTATGCTTTCCCTTTTTCTTTTAAATGTGTATGTGTATGAAATTGAGTATGAATCAATATTTGGCAATTTTACAAACACAAAAGCAGTCTGAACAATAATTGACTCTGAACTGGTTTTACAAATAGATTTTGACTAAATAAGTGTCTTTTATTGCCAATTCAGTTCTGTCGGATTTAAAACTAGCTCCAATATTAAACACTCATTATTTCATGTAAAGATCATCATTAAGATATGAACAGAGATAGTCTTCTCTCAGATTAGCCCAAATAACACTTGACCTCTGCAGTTCTTGTCTTAAGGGATGAATTCACACGTTGGCATTGGCGTTGTGGTCGTTCTCCTCAAGGGTCTTTTGTAATGAACTATTTCATACTTGCTTAGCTTGACTGTTGCCTTGGGCTACAAATATTCCTATTGTCATTCTTCTCTGAGATCGTATTAAGTGTCTGAAGTTCTTCATAATTCTCTCTTACAGGGCTATATCAGTCTCATCCTCTATTCTCTCTGTCTGTCTCTCTGTCCCATAAACTGACACTCAGAGCGTGGTGACATTATTCTGAGTTAATTGCTAGTTTTGTGTTAATTCTGTTGCAGTTTCTCTGATCTCCGTCTGTGTCCTCACTGACCTTTTCTCTTAAAATCAAATCTTGACGTGTCATTTAGAAGATGTCAGATTTTGCACATTTTTGCATGCCAATCAGACTGCAGGACGAATGACCCACTGCAACTGCTTTCCAGCAATAGTAAAATGGCAAACTCCTTTGTCTTGCTAAGGCGATTTTCAGAGCTAGCATTTTGTTTCCTAAATATAAATAAATAATATTTTCACACTTTTTTCCCCCACACAGTTTGTTTGGAAAAGACACATAAGAAATATGTTTTGCTCACAAGATATTTACTTCACGCACCTTATTCTCAAGTTCTTTACTGATACTATTGTCTCCTTGCTAAAGAGGTACGCTAACTTACAAATATATATGTATATATTTGAAACAGAAGTTGAAGTAACACAATGTTCAAGAGGTGTTTCATTAGTACAGTGTGTAGCCTGATTATTAATGAAACACACACACACGTGAGCAGATCAATCTTGCTTCTCTGTGTCTCATGTCTCCACCATCTGCAAGACTCTCGTCCATACGTTTCTCTGTCTCACTTTTGCCCCTCTTCCCTCTCCGTGTCCCCGTCTCTCATTAGCATGTTCCTCTCAAGAGCTCTTGTCCTTCTCACTCTCGGGTTCTCCTCATCTCTTCCCTCTCCTCTTTTCCTGAATCAGTTTTTTGTATCTCCATCTCACTTGTCTAGTCCTCTTGTCTTTGTAAGCGATGTGACCTGGCCTCTGTTCTCTGAGGAGAGAGTGGCTGCTGAGTTGCAGAGCAGAAAGTTTTGTGGACTTCACTGTGGATTTCTCCGCCTGTCCGTTTCCAGGCTCAGGGTCACTGAGGGTCTCTGGAGGTTGACAGGGTCAAACCTCTGTCTCGCTCCCGTGGCTTTTGACAGCTCTACTCACATAAACGCTTTAGTTCAGCATTTTAGGCTTGTGTCTCATCTTCCCTTGAAGACAAAGACACTGATTCAAAGGAAACTCTTGTTCCTGCATGTGTGTGTGTCGTATAATCTTTCTTCCATGGCTGTGAACAAGTGTTGTTCGTTTTTTCCCACTCCTCTACAACAATAATAGACCTCTCCAGATCGCTCTTCACTCCGGGGATTGTCAAATACGTGCTCTGAAAACAGGGTTCTGTCTCATCCTGGCGATGAGTCTCGTCGCCCTCCTCACTCAGCGCTTGTCTCAAGAGCCTCTCCAAATATTTATCCTCCGATTCCAATGAGGTTTCTTCTTTGTATTTGTGGGCTCACGTTGAGGCATCTGAGATGTTCTGCCATAATTAAATTAACAAGACATGACATCCCAGGTTTGTCCAATTAAACTAGGTCTATATGCGCGTCATATTTTCGTTATGGATTTGTCAAATGTTGTGATGGTGAAAATCTAACTCAATCACAAGTCATTACTAACTAGACCTAATGCCACCATTTCTTTTCTTTTTTTTCTTTTTTTTTTCAACTGGAAAGTCCAGTTAAAACCAGATAAGTAGTGATGTCTCATGTCTCAAGTCAAGTGAATTACGGGTCTTTGGACAGGCGTCCAATCACAACTGAATTCCGGAAAAGGGGAAATAACCAATGAAATTTGAGGTTATTAAAACAGTATGTCCCGCCCCTTGACTGGCAAAATGATAAAGGCGTGTTCGACTTGAAACGGCGGTTCACAGACCGATAAGTTTATGACATCAAAGTACCGTGAGAGCAATTGAAAAGCATACGGAGACGTTTGCTCAATCGCTCTCGCGGTATTTTGACGTCATTCACCGATCGGTCTGTCCAGTGCCAATTCAAGTCGAACACGCCTATTTTGTTTGAGCGAGCAAAAACAGCAGGCGAAAAACAAAACGAGCGCGAGAGCATGGGGGTGGGGAATGATCATGTGCGCGCGAGGGATGTGTATTGTGTGCAGAGAAGATGTCATGCGCACGCACAGGTTGAATGAGCTAGCAAGTTCTTTTTTCCTCAGAAAAAGTCAGAATTGTGAGATAAAAAGTCTCAATTCTGTATTTTTTTCTCATAATTGCAACTTTATATCTCGCAATTGTGACTTTATTTCTCAGAATTGCGACTTTATTTCTAGAATTACGACTATTTCTCAGAATTGCGACTTGAAATCTCTCAATTTTGACTTTTTTTTCTCAGAATTGTGACTTTATATCTTGCAATTGCGACTTTATTTCTCAGAATTGCGACTTTATTTATAGAATTGCGAATTTATTTCTTAGAATTGTAACCTTATTTCTCTCAATTTTGATTTTATTTCTCAGGAGTGCGACTTTATTTCTCTCAATTTTGACTTTATTTCTCTGAATTGCGACTTTATATCGCTCAATTTTGACTTTATTTCTCATAAATTGTGACTTTATTTCTCGCAATTGCGACTTTATTTCCCACAATTCTGACAATTGTAAGATAAAAAGTCGCAATTATTTTATTTTATTTTTTTTTATTCAGTGCCGGAAACGAGCTTCCATACCTTTCAGTGAACAGGTCTTAAAAGAAAAAAAATCTTCTCAGTGAAGAGCATTTTAAAAAAAAAAAGGTTATTCATGGAACCATCGATGCCAATGAAGAACCTTTGATATGTTTTCTACTTAATGATACATTTGTATATATATTAACTCATTTTTAAGTCGTAAATTGTTTAAATTATGTTGTATTAGACAGAAACCTCATGATAGCCTCGTCATTTATATTTTAATATTTTTTTTTCAAGAATTACACTTTCTTATGAACATTTTATAATATATTTTATTTTATAAATATCTTATTTTTTTTAAAGAAGATTTTAAAATGTGTTTACCTTGTTCCAAAATGGCACTAAATCATTACAATGCTGCATTTTCCCCTCGGTTCTGTTAAAAATGTGTTTAGTCACACGTGAGCAAAACTGTTCCCCCATTGGTTACCATTTATGTTCCGGTTTTGCTCATAAACTCATGAATCACCATTATTATTACAGTTTGAGCTGGAAAACACAATGCACCTGTTTTTCTAGAAGTGTCCCGAAAGCATTTTCAGAGGTACAACTCGTCCTCAACCACAGTTATGCTTTATGTTCATCTGTCGCTTTTTATTTCTTAAGAGTTACACTCAAGATAAGTCAATTAAGTCACCTTTATTTATATAGCGCCTTATACAGTGATAACAGGAAAGTGTTCAATGTTGATTCAGTTGTAAAGATCATCAATTATTAAATCAGTTCATTTCTGGAAAAATGGTCATCGTCCAGCTCAGTACATTTCTCATTCAACAGCGTCAGCACAGTCAGATCAATAATATTGTTGAATATTAAGTTAACACTAACATTCAGAATAAATTAATTAAAAGTGACAGTAAAACATTTTTAATGTTACCAAAGATTTCAATTTATTTCAAATAAATGTCGTTCTTTTGAACTCTCTATTCGTCAAAGAAAGAAAAATATGAAACACTTTTCATCATTGATAATAATCAGAACAGTTTCTTGAGCAGCAAATCAGTGTATTATAATGATTTCTGGTGGATCATGTGACACTGAAGATGTGGAAAACTCACAGGAATAAATCACGTTTTAAAATATATCTCGATAGAAAACAGATAACATTTCCCCCCATACATCTGAACGAATGTGAACTGTGATTTGTGATTTCAAATTTAGATGCTCAGAGTTTGTTTTGTGCACTAAGTATAATGCAAAGTCTAAAAAGTCCTTTGTTTTCTATACAGTCAGTCATAAATGGTTGTGTGAGAGCTTGAATGAGTGTGTGATGTAAGCTATTTCAGGTAAATCCCGAAACGGCAGGTGAAAACAAAACATACCGTGCTTGTTGTCTTTGTGTGTCAGTCAGGTGATCTGTTCCTGTCCAACTGATTGGCTCTTAGCCAGAATGAGCTGGTGTGTGTGTGTATTCGACGTTTGGTGATAATTAAGAGTCTGGTTATGCGACTCCAGGTTGTAGATCCCGCAGAGAAGCCGCTCTGGTGCTCGTAGGGGGTCTGGAATATTATTCAGGAAATAACAAGAGAAGAATTTCAATTAGACCTAATGCCTCTTGTGCTGTTGTCAATGATTGTGTTGTTTTGAAACACAGGCTCTCTCTCTCTCTCTCTCCTGCAGTCTTCTCGGGTTTCACTGAGCTTTCCTTACCGCCCACTGATGCTCAGAACAGCCTGAGGAAACAGGCATGACAAATATCACCAGATCTCAGTCATCTCTTTCTCTTTTCTTTCTCTAACCTTCTGGAATCGTTTGTCTCGTCCGTGCAGAACCTCCTAATATCTCTCGTAATACACCAGAGTCTCCGTCTGTCTCTCCCCACAGACTGACGTCCATGCATATGGGTGGATAAACATTGCGACTCTTTAATTAATGCAGTACTTCATCAGTTTTTGCTCTCCCCGAGGATCTCGGGCCTTCAGGATGAAACTGAACAGAGACATCAGGTTCATGACGGATTTTCACTTGGGTATAAAGATGGTGTCTATGCATCATTTAATATTACATTTTTCATCATTTTAATTTATTATATGTATTAGAGCCTGACCGATATATCGGCAGACCGATATTATCGGCCGATATTAGGCATTTTCCAAACTATCGGCATCGGCAGTTATAATGGCCGATAAATGAATATTTCAAAAATAAAATAAAAACGGACGAAACACGCTTGAACCATGTC
>JAOTRC010000031.1:14496234-14511656 GCA_027497675.1 Cyprinella lutrensis
CTGCCACATTTCTCTTCCAGTCCCATGGGTCTCCACAACACACTGACTCAGTGCTGCTGCAGAAACACTGTAGCTCTTCAACGGTTACAACCAATTTTGTAAATAATTACTGATTGGCTCCAGTAAATTAGAAATGCTACACCTATTTGGGATCCCGTGAATGGAAATATCTGTGGAGCCAATGACATTCGCTCTGAACCAAACCTAGCCCACTGCGGACACAGGCGCAGCTGCATCAGGAATGAAATGAAACCTCAAAATTTGTTGATACACACTGATACACAATACTCTTTTTATGAAACCCATAGAAGGCTTGGCTCACAATTGATTCCAGTAGAATTTTATGTTATGATGTTGCTAGAAACATGATACTGTAATAACCTTAAAAATACACAACGCACACAGACACTAAGTAAACTAGTCCATTTCTGTTCTGAATTAAATATGATGTTTTATGAACAAAGTTCCAGAGGAGCACGTTCAAATGATCTATGATTGGAGTGAGATTGAGGGCTATATATACATTCACCTAAAAGATTATTAGGAACACCATACTAATACTGTTTGACCCCCTTTCGCCCTCAGAACTGATTTAAATGATGCCCAATTGGCACTAACGGGCCTAAAGTGTGTCAAGAAAACATCCTTCACAACATTACACCACCACCACCAGCCTGCACAGTGGTAACAAGGCATGATGGATCCATGTTGTCCTCATTCTGTTTACGCCAAATTCTGACTTGAGACTCATCAGACTAGGGAACATTTTTCCAATCTTCAACTGTCCAATTTTGGTGAGCTCTTGCAAATTGTAGCCTCTTTTTCAGCCCATTCTCCACTGACCTCCAGCATCAACAAGACATTTTCGCCCATAGGATTGCCACATACTGGATGTTTTTCCCTTTTCACACCATTCTTTGTAAACCCTAGAAATGGTTTTGCGTGAAAATCCCCGTAACTGAGCAGATTGTGAAATACTCCGACACAACAACCATGCTACGCTCAAAGTTGCTTAAATCACCTTTCTTTCCCATTCTGACATTCAGTTTGGAGTTCAGGAGATTGTCTTGACCAGGTCACCTACCCTTCATATCATTGTTTTCAGAATCGATAAACCAGCTCAAGGTGAAAAGGTCCATAAAGCATTGGAAAGTTCCTCATAAACAGAGAGAGCTTTTGAAAACAATTCATACGAGTCATTTATATAAGTATTTTCAAAGAGTAAGTAGAAAACGTCTACGCAGTATATCTCCTCCAGGGACAAAACTTAGTCACATTACGAGTTTTCCACATTAATGAGCCGTGAGATCCAATTTTATGTTGTACTACTATAAAAAGGAGGAGAAGCTTCCTCTGAAGAAATCAGACTTATAAATCTATTTTTACTCATTTACAGGCATTGCTCTTGTATAGAGAGGTTAGATAACTGGAAATTGCCTTGTAATGTTCCTCCGTGTGCACTGTGAATTTTAATCACCTTTCTATTCACTATAAAGAGTTTTTAATTAAAAGTCCTGGATGGGTTTTTATTTACATCCATTTTAATTTTGCAAGACAAAGAAAACTTGAATCAGCCCAAATATGTGCGTAAGAACCCATTTAAGCCATAAAAATCTGAATTCATTTATAAATGTTTCATTAGATGGTCCCTAAGCCCTAAAGCCCACCAACACAACTCACTTCCACTCAACTGACACCGTCTGAAACAATCTATTTCACATTCTACTCGCCATTACATCCCCTTCAATGCTTGATCTATGGTATTTGGTGTCACAGGCCATGCAGCGGGAGGGAAAGGATATCAACATCACGCAGGTCATGGACCGCTGGACCCTGCAGATGGGCTACCCTGTCGTCACCATCAGCAAGAACGACAGTCTTGACAATAGTGTCACCATCTCCCAAGAGCACTTTGTCTATGACATAGACGCCAAGATCCAGAATCCTGAGCTGTTCAACAAAAGGTAGTGTGCTATATCTCAAATGTGCTATATGTCAAATGTGCTATATGCCGAATGTGCTATATGTCAAATGTTTTATATGTCGAATGCGACAGGTTGTTCAATGAAAATGAAACCCTATCAATCAACTAAACTCTGATTCTCCGTGAGCTGATAAATTAGTGCAGAAAATCCACCATAATACGTAGAGGCCTGTATGTTTGCTGAACACTGCAATGCTGAATAATGTAAAAATCCCACACAGTGATGCTCTGAGAGTTTCCTGTGATCAGACCAAGCTCAGAGAGAAAAAGATCCTACAGTTGTTCTGCAGCTGAAGAGAAGAAGCCATTTTGATTCAAAATAAGATTAAACTTTAAGATATTTTGGAAGAAATACAGAAGAATAGACCTTATGGAGATTATAAGCAGAGCTAGACAGATAAAGACTAGCCTAGCGCCCCACAAGAGCATGAAAACCCAGAGGATTTCCTCACTTATCCAAAGGATGTGAACAGTTTAATGCTTAGCACATCTTGTCTGCCTTTTATCACTCCAACTAAAAGAAACAGCTTAATCCAGCCTACAATGGTTTGATGGTCTTCAATAGAAACCAAGTCAGTCAGCTAATACTAGCAAACTTTCTTAGGCTGGTTTATGGTGTTTTTGCTTCTTTAGTAGGACAGTGTAAAAAGTATTTGTATGAAATAGATCTCACATCATGTTCACTCACACAAGCTATCAAGCTGTTATTAACCGAGCATTTCATTTATTATTATTATTCATGCTAACCCGTCACCGCCGCATGCTGTTTGGCACCCGTCTGCATTGTCTCAGAAAACTGCATGTGTCACTGGCAGATAAATTAGTTTAATTCTTTGTTAGAGTGAGATGAATAATTCAATACCGCCTCTAATCTGTTTTAGAAATCCTCCTTTTGTTTTGGATCAGACACTGTTAGAATTGACTCAAGAATTGAATTGAAATTCTGAACTGTCATTTTGAGTGTGTGTGGTGAGGGTTGTTAAGCAATATTGCCATTTAGATAACCTGTCTCAAGGTGAGAACAATATCAATGTCAAACACCTGCAATTTCAGGACATGAGAAAAAACTCCTGAGCTTGTAATCTAATATTATTGTGGTTGCTTTTTGACTAAAGGTGGTTAAAAGTTGAATCTATTAGTTAGAAATAGGGGATAATAATAACTATAGTGAGATAAAAGAGCATTAGATTTATCTTCATTCTTCACGGCTAGGCTTACTCTCCATAACAAGCCATCTCATGTCATAAATATGAAACATACCGGTAGAAATGTGTTTGTCCGCCTCTTTCCTGAGTTCATTTGTTCAGAGCAGACAAAGCCACCTTCCTTTGAGCGTCTCCTCCTACATGAAGGAGTTTTCTGAGCGCTGCGGTCTTCTGCGGAGGCGTTCAGAAGCAGAGCTGCTCCAGGAATCAATAGCAAAGCTGTGTTGCGAGTAGGGGGCATCTCTTTCCTGTTTTGCCCCTCAGGCGGGTGTTCATCTGAGTACCAGACAACCTGCCAGAATGCAGGGGGATTTGGCACCTTTGTAAATGCAGTGTAACACCTCACTTGAGGCTTTAAGCCAGCCTTGCAAAATGTGCTGACAGAAACATTGCCTGCAACAAAAAGAAAACGGAGAAGGTCAGTTTGAATGTATTTCACACTCCTTCTGTGTGTTTCATATCGACTGCCATCTCATTAAAGTTCATAGAGGGTCCAGAGTCTGTCTGGAGATGTCCAAACTCTACAGAAAAATGATATTTCTTCCAAGTCAAGTCACATTTATTTATCTAGTGCTTTTTACAATATAGATTGTATCAAAGCAGCTTCACAATGATAACATGAAAATAATACAACACAGATCAATAATATTGTTGAATATTAAATGTCCCCAACTCAGCAAGCCAAAAGCCAAGGCAACAGTGGCAAGGAACCAAAACTCCATCAGGTGACTAAATGGAGAAAAAGACCTTGGGAAAATCCAGGCTCAGTCGGGGGCCAGTTCTCCTCTGGCCAACGAAGGAACAGTGTGATTCGGGTAGCATTACAAAACAAATTGGATCGAAACATTTAGAGTATTTGTCCATTTCCATCTGTTTGGAAGTCAAAGTAATCCCGCCAGTTTGCAGACGAGATGTTGAGGATCAGTGCCGATGGCTGTTCCACACCGTTGTAACACATGCTGGCTTTTATGAGACACTTTGATATTCTTGAAGCAGCTTCATGATCCAGCTAGCAAAGAGCCACACACTTGGTATGCTAATCCGCATCTTCATTCAAGCGTGCATTAAAGGAATATTTCTGGGTTAAATACAACACCAGCTGTATTTACATCATAACCTATTTGATTTGTTCTTTATTTTTACCACAGTAATTAATTTTGACTCGTCCTTCAGTTTGTAAAAGCAATGAAAACATGTTTATAGTAATGCATTTAAAGCGGAAGCCTAGCATGCTAGCATAATAAAAATAGATGATGTTTTTGCGAGTGTTTATAAAGTAAGGGTTTTGTGTAGATCTTGTAATTTGTATTTAATGCTAAATATTTCTTTAAAATTGTCACATAAGCTTACAGCTACAGCTACAGCTGATTGTTTACATCAGCTTGTTATTAGCGTATTAGCAGCAAGCTAATAGGTCACAAATTTCCTCTCAATTATAAAACCTCAGTATTTAGTTAGTAAAATTGAACAAGTCATTAGAAATGGACACAAATGTAAATATTAGAAAAGTGAAGTTTATAACTGAAATGGGGACGCTGTCCTTCAACACACCTCATCTGAAATCATCAAAGGAGTTTGCAGATCTAGTGTAAAAAGTCAGGAGCCAAAACATTGCTTCATTAACACCTTTACACTCGTATGTTACCTGACTTCTGATTGGATTTTCAAAGCACAGATTTTGTACTCAGGTGATGTCATTGAGAACTTATTAGCGCTTGAAGGCACAAATTAATTTTCCCATTGCTGTGTTGGATATATGCAGTTACCCCTGTGTATTATTTAGTACCGAGGTGGATCTGAGGATGTGAGGTTAGGGTGAAACTGCGTACTTGTTATTAGAGGTTCAGGTTCACATTGTGATGGTCAAATACCCACAATGAGAGAATATCATCAATAATCTGGCAAAATAAATCTGTCAAGCATCACTGTTACAGTGAAGAATATAAGCGAAAACTCAGTATCACTATAATAATTAATGTAGAAAACACAGAAATACCAGGCAGTTTACAGTTGATTTACACTTGGAAACGTCACACAGTGCACTAATGCAATCATCACTGGAATGAGTACAGACAGTTAACAGAACAAAACATCTGAAATGCTATGAAACATTAACCGTGAACATGGATTAGCTGAATAAAATAGAAAAACTATAGATCTAAAGTGTCTTTCATAGCAGAGAAAATCCACAACATTTAAGGAACAAATGGTTAATTTTCTTTGGTGTACATAAAAAAATGTAATGGTAAAATAATTAAAATATATCTGCACACAAAAAAGTATAAATATACAGTTTTCCTCGATACCCTGCACATCACAGTCTTTCTTCTCCAACCCATCCCGTAAAACATATCCTCATGTTCCTCACAGTCCCAGTGGTTTTAAACCGTCACTGGATGATTGACTGAAAGTCTAAAGCAAGTCTTCAAAGCAACAGCTCAAGCTCAACACAAACCCCAGCCTGTGTGGACAGCCATGGAAGGTTTCAATTGAAGACACTTGTATTTTTTTCTTCTTTTCAGTGCGGCTGGTGTTTGATAAAAGTGTTTTATAGAATTTACAGAATCACACATGTTGAGCCACAAAAAGCCCCCAGTGACTCATTATGGACCGAAAGCCAGCGGTCCCTGAAGAGAGCCTGATATATTATCATCACACCCGCACAGAGAGACAGTGAGACTTAAAAACCCATGAGCAGAGAGAGGATAGTGTGGAAATCACAGTGAATTTTAAATGGAGAAACATCCAGACCACATCTGTTACTCTTTTACAGTGGTGATATAGTGTTGAAGGCTCAGGCATTTCACTGTCATATGTTGCTAATTATAGTTTGACTGAATTATTAATCTATAGAAGGTTTTTTTTAACAATTAACAACAACAACAACAAAAACTAGCAACCACTTTGAACACCTTATACCAACCATGTAGCACCCAGTCATTGTGGTAGTAAATGTTTAGCATTGTCATAACATGTCAAAAGTCCAAAATATTACATTATTTATTTATTGTACGTGCATAACAACTCTTCTTGACCATAAAATAATTGTAATGCACTGCCTCTCTGCTTTTATTTATACCATATTGTCCATTAAGAGCAAGTGAATAATATCTACATCTGCACATAACAAACACAGGTTTGTTCCATAAACATTAAATGATGCCCACATGTCTCATCTCTCACACACTTTACCCGTCTGCTGCAGAGACTGCACTCTTCATTCGTGCTTTAGCTAAAGCTCGGGGCCATAACACAAAGTTCCTGAGGGATGTAAATAACGATGATGATAACAGACGCTTCCATAAATGAGCAAACATGAGCCACCAAATTACCAGCCTGTGGAGAACTTTAATTTTCTTTTGCTTTCTTCTCTTGTTCAATCCCACTGATGAACACAGTTTTATGGAAATGTATCTGTGTGATTTCATTTGAACACACACACACAGATGCTTCTATTATCTCTGGAATTCATAAGGATTGTTATCAGCGCTCATCTACCGCAGAATCTCTCTCTATAGTCTCCTCATAAACATATGCGTTTAAATACTGTTTCCCAGCAGGCTTCATGTATCCTCATCTAATTTCTTCTCAACTGTGTTATAGTTATATCCTCTGCGATACAAACTTTCATCCCCGCATCTCCCGTGTCTGCTGTTAACAGCTGTTTCTGCCGCCTTTAAACATCTTTTTGGTAACACTTTAATTAAACATTTTTTAATAATGCTAGTATTTGCATTGAATATGCCTTTAATGCACAATGCATTGTATGGATGGATTTATTAATAATTGTATCCACAGTCATAATACATTGTAATAATTATGTTACGCCTAAAGAAAGTATAATGCATTGAAACACCAGACAAAAAAACAATTTCAGTTGAACTAATGAATCTGCAAATATTATAATGGCTACAGTTATTTATGAAAAGATGCACTGCTTTACAGCGTAGCCTACATTATGAATTAATCTATAATGCATTTGTCACGTATTGCTCCGAGACATGAAGGTTGAGGTCCAAACGCAGCTTTAATCGAAGGGGCAATCCAGACACGTAATCCAAAATACAATAGGTCAAAACACAGGTAGGCAGTCCAAACAAACAAACAAACAAACAAAGGTCAGAGGCAAAAGAGTAATCCACAGAACAGGCAAGAAATCCAAAAACCAAGAGACATGAAACCAGGGAAAACACTCGGAAATGCATGCAACAACATACAAAACTCCACAGTTAGTGCATGAGTGAATTAAATAGGCTAAATAGGACTATAAAAATATTATAAATAAGACTAAGAAGGTAATGAGACACCTGAATGCAATCAGTGATGATGAGTCCAGGCAGTAAGTTCTGTGAGATATAGCTTGTGGGGGAGTGATAATAGTCTGTGTTGAGTCAGTGGCTCTCTTACGGCATTATACATAAAGGCTTTAAGTAAAGAGTTCCCATATTGTTTATAACAGAGCTTTCTGTCTGTCTTTTCATAAAACCCTTATTGAGGCTTGTTCAGACATATTTAAGACACATTAAAGGGATAGTTCACTTTGAAATACATTTTTGGTATGTTTTATCTTACCTCGAGGGCATCCAAGATGTAGGTGTCTCTGTTTCCACAGTAATTTCAATTTTGATATTTTTAGGTCAAACCGTTCATGTCTATCAGTCATATAATGCAGGTCTATAGTCACCGCCTCAAAGAGCATGCACAGAGAAGTGCAAATGCTAAGTACACATGTAAGTAAGTGTAAATGTAAGTACACGTTGATGGCCTGAGACACGAAACGAGCGGTTTGTGTGAGAAAACCAACAGTGTTTATCGTTTTTACCTCTTGTAATCACAGCCACGTCCAAGTGATCTGAAGGCACTTCGGTCTTGTGCAAGCACTGGAAAGTGCCGTAAGTGATCTTCCGCGCGATTGCGGGAAAAAAAATTGTTGTCTGTTGATGTATTGGAATCGTCTTCCATTGCGATTTCCTGTATATCTAAATATGTTTAGGTCTTCACAGTGAAGGATAACACTTCTGAAATCTCTGAGTAAACAATGAGTGACGTACATACGCGAGTGATCACTTCTGGGGCTTGCGCAGATAGAAGCGCCCTCGCCCTCAGATCAGTTGGACGTGGCTGTGATTACAAGAGGTAAAAACAATAGAAATACTGTTCGTTTTCTCACACAAACCGCTCGTTTCGTGTCTTAGGCCATCAATGTCTACTTACATTTACGAGTCATTAAATCATTTGGACTTCTCTGTGCATGCTCTTTGATGTGGACCCCATATACTGTACCTCCATTATATGACTGACAGACAAGAACGGTTTGACCTTAAAAGTAAAATACTGTGGAAACAAAGACACATACTTCTTGGATGCCCTTGAGGTAAGCTAAAACATATCAAAAATTCATTTCAAAGTGAACGATCCCTTTAAATAGCATAATAACATCTTTCCTGAATGAATGAAGGTGAGTCACCAGCAGCCTGAAAAGGATTTTTGTCCGTTCTTGTCAGTTTTCCAACTAACACAAATCCTTAATGATCCAGCCCTCTCCCCACAGCCAAGACTGACATCCTGAATAATCCAGACGGTTATTTAATCCTTCTCATATTTAATGACTAAATGTTGACATTTATGAGGAATATGTGGTGCGTGCCTGTGTAAAGTTCACTGCCACAGTGCTTGGCTGCTGTGACGGTTGCCAGGGTGTTGATATGTGTTGCTATGTGAAATATCAAGATAAAAGACATCTTGTCATGATCTGTTGTTCTAGCCGATGAAAAGAAAATAAAGTATACTGGGGCTAAAGGCACACCTTAAGTAAAGATTATGATCCATGAAGATATTTAGTTTTCCTAGCTTAAATATATCCAAATTTTATTTTTGTAAGTGGATCCAGAAAAATCGCCAACAGAAATGGAAACCATTAAAAGGCGATTTTCTCAATATTTCGAATTTTTTGCACCATCAGATTCCCAATTTCAAATAGTTGTATCTCCGCCAAATATTGTCGAATCCTAACAAACCACGAACCCATAAAAAAAGTTGAGGAAGATAAACATGAAATATTTGTTTGGAGCGTGTTTAATTGATTCAGTCTTACATTAGATCTAATAATGTTACAGTATTTATTGCTTTGGGTCAGCTACGCTGCACTCTTGTTGTCTGGGGTAATTTACGCTGGCAGACACCAGAACTCGTCCACGTGTGTGTCAGACATTTTGACAGGCTGAAAGAGGGGCGGCCATCTAGTGTGACAGCTGTCAGCCAGAGTTTGACTAGAGAGGCTCTCATACCTAGACATGTTCAAGCACACACAATAGTACATGAAAGCTTTAGAGCCACAGATGAATCGACATCAAAATGAGGTGGCGACACAGAACATGACAGCGATCGGGTGACGAGTGATACACAGCTGTGTGTGAGTGAGATTGAGATGGAAAGCAAAGCACTCTGGGAAAGAATGAAAGCTGATTTCTTTGAGCTTTGACACTGCTGGGTTTTCTTTGAGCTTCACAATCATCTGATACTCCTGATTTTGTCACTCTGCCTGCTAGTGTTGAGACAGAGAGGATATTGCACGAATGTATCCCACAATCCCATTAAATCGTGGGCGTCCATATGTGTCAGACTATGCGCGTCAGACAGTTTGTATCTGCGGCTGGCAGTGACATTTAAACTCCTGAGATCAAAATATTTCTCTCTTTGTCTCATTTCAGCTTCCAGTGGCAGATACCGCTGACGTTTGCAGTGGGAAACTCCAGTCACATATCAACAGAGACCATCATGTGGATCACCAATAAAACAGGTACAATTATACAAAGTGCTTTATTAGCTTATGGGTCACATTATTCTAAAATCCGGACAGTTTAATATCACCCTGACTTTTTTAGACCTGATCAACAAAATGGTCTCATGTCCTTGGGAAATCCCCATCAGTGACAGATACCAAATAAAAAAGTTTTCCTAAATTGGATTTCCCCATTAATGTGACTAATTCAGCTCTGTGTTTAAGTAAATGTCTTTTTACTAAACACTTCAATGCTGTTCTTCTGTGATTCCCACACTGCTGCAGCACCCACACGTCCACCATCATTACATGCAATCTTATTCCATTACATTCCTCTCCTTTGGGAGAACGAGGTGGATTTTCTTTAGACGGAGCCACAGCGAGTCAAATTCCAAGAGTCAGAATTGAATTTGCTCTGCGAGCGATCCGTGTGGCTCAAAGCTAAAATTTCCCTTGATTATGAGACCATTTAACAGCCTCCATTTTCTGCTCACCTTCCATGAAAAACGGCCCTCAGCAGGGCAACAATGCAGATGACATCGAGCCGGAGACAATGACTCTTGAAGCAAACACACACAGTAACATAGAGACCCCATTTATATGCATTAACTCGCCGCATGACTCTTGAAATCTGGCCGCTGACGCTTGGATGCTTCCTGGATCACGATACACTGCAAATCCATTGAGTCCATGAGCGCTCGAAAGCACTTAACCAGTGCATTTGTTAGCCATGAAAAAGCACAACGTGCAAACACAATAGATTAGATGTTGCATACAAAATGCTGAATGCATCGTCTCTTCGTGTATATTTCTGTGCAGGTCTGAGTTCACTTCAAAGATGATAAATGTGCTCAACTCGATATGCTAAAAAGCAAACCAGTTCACTGTCAGGTAGAATCCATCAGTCCATATCAACTATAGTGACTGGTTTATATTTTTAATTGCTTAATATACTGTACATTTAGTTAACCTCCTGTTATCTGAATATATCCACATCTGTCGGTGAGCGTCTAGTCATCATTTAGTGCCGCATGTTTCTGTTTATAAGAGCTACAGTGACTGTCAGAAGTGTCATTCAATTTTTGATTCAAGCTCTTTTTTCACTGCTGTATTTATAGAGAGGCACAGAGTGGGTCACATGGGCGGCGAAACGTGGTTGCTGGGCAACATTAATCAAACGGGATATTTCCGAGTGAACTACGACCTCCACAACTGGAGACTTCTCATTCAACAGCTGATGAGCAACCCAAAGGTATTCCTTTCTTCCACAACTGTCAGTCCTTCTGGCTCCTCACGTTTTATCCAAAGTGTTTCTTCCCCCCTTCTGTTTCCTCATTCTCCTCATCACTTCCTGATGTTTTGAAAACATCTATGCTGTTCTCTCACGGCAGATCATCTCGGTGGGCAACAGGGCCGGTCTGATCGACGACGTCTTCAACCTGGCGAGGTGGGTTCAGTTTGTTACATGTAGAATCATTCAGAGAGTCTGAGACCTGCTATAGAGATCCATCCATACAGCCTTCGATATCAATAAATATGATTAAATAAATTCAAAATTAAATGCACCAATTTACTTTACTATTCCATGAAAACACAATTATCATTGTTTAAAACATATTAAATCCATTTTTACCAAAGTAGACCTGCATTTGAATAATTTTAATTGTGTTTTGTGTTTTTAATTATAAAAGGCTTCATTTCTAAATGACACTCTGATGAATCATGAATTGAAACCTGATTTCCCTAAAGAGCTCTTGTGGATTTTTCACACGTCAATCAACAGAAAGGTGCTACAGTAGCAATGGCTGAAAGTTTCAGAAGGTTACATCATGACTGAAGTGAAGTGAAAGTGTTGCAAAACTGTAATTTCTCTTCCATAACATACTCCAAGCTGATTGCAATAGCATCCATAGACATATTCTATATGATCTGCTGATGCCAGAAGAATCACGTTTCTCTTTCATTTAGCCATTTTTGTACGGAAAAGCTTCTGTGCTCCTATTGGTCAACCTCATACATGTGACAGAACCGTCGTCGACGACCGTTATACATATTCAAAAATTATACATGCTAGTCTTTTTGTCGTGATGTCGTGAAGCATCGCAGACACGACGTAGGTTGTCGCCCACTATCACACACTATATGAGATGATACGATCGAATCTTGCGTCCCAATGCCCGTTGTCGTTTACGAATCCCCACGACACTCTACGTCAAACGCAACATGCCAAAATCGGGCTAAAATCGTGTAATCTCAACCAGGCATGACCCTGCCCCAGACCTAAACCTACACTGTTAATTTTTTCCAGGATTTCACAATATATAACTGTAAAATTTCACAGTTAATTACATTATTACCACTTCACAGGCTTTAACTGTGACAATTCACAATATAATACCGTATTTAGACTTTTACTGTGAAAATAATACAGGCGCGGGGCTTTTACAATAAACTACTGTGAATTTAGTCTTTTTTGAGTGACAGCTGCGTCAGCGTCATCAGAGCTCTCTGATCTACGTGGTGTCATTCGGTGGATTCAGCGGGTAAGTGTGAAACGTCAACCTTTATCAATTTTTATGACTGTTTTTAATATGATAGTGCATGTTATTTAAAAGTATGAAGCAAATTCGCGTTAGTTGGAGGTTCTGTTGTCATGTTTTTGTAACTTTTTGTAAGCCGGAGCAGACTCGTCTAGGTTTTAAGCGCTCAAATTTGAATGAACAGACGTTGGATGTAAGTTAGTGTTAGCGCTAATTATACCGTATTAAATTAGTAACTGAGACGTCTGGTTAGATACACCGTCGAACATTTAAGTTTAGCTTTGCTTAAAGCTTATCTTAGTTAACGTAACGTTACTCTAACAGCGTTCTCTCTTTTTCCACAGCATTTTTTTCTACGTTGACGACCGATGAGAAATTAAGTTATAAGGTAAGATGTGGCCTTAATAGTGGGTATTATGACAGTTATTATCAACTAGACACATTATTGTGTTGTATTTGGGCAAAGGTGGATTACATTCATCTCAAATTAGTACATTAATCATTTCCTTCCCTGCTGTGTGTGTGAAACGGAGCAACCGTTGTCTGTCTCGTCAAAATAAAAATGAAGTGCGCATGTCAATATATTTTTAAATCGTGTCTCTGGAATTTTCCCCTGCCAAAATAAATCTTTTGCGCGGCAGTTTTCCCGCTGTTAGACCAAGGTGCACTCATGTGTTTTGCAAGACCTTAAATGTTGATTATAACTAGACAGTCGTAATTGCAGTGATTTGATCTGTAGGATATACGTTTGTAATTATTGTCTTTTAATCATCCGGTAATGAGTTTGTAACGTTATATACAATTTAAATAACTTAAAAGCCGTATGGTTTAGTTTCTAGTAGCCTAACGTTAAGTTACCTCACAGCAGTGACAGTGACTGTCACTACATGTTGGCGAAGTACGTTGCAGTAACATTTTAAAGTTGTTCATTTTAAAGTTATAACCTGAGTAGTCCTTAATAGATTCTATATTTTCACATTTATCTTTAACTAATCTGTATATATTTTTAATTACTTTTTATGTCGTTCAGTAGTGTTTGGTAATTTAGGTGTGGGTGATCCAAATACAGTGTTTTGGTGTTATAACTGCAATCTGCAAGCTACATCCAAAATTGCTAGTTAAAAAAAAAAGCCCTGTATTTAGTTTTTCTCAACTGAAGAACACAATGTTCAACTGTAAATTCAGTTTGTGTGAGCATGTGTCTGATACTGTTATTGAGTTTATTCAGCACTCAAAGCTGCATAGCAATGCTCCTGACTTTAAGTACAATTGCGGTGTACCTGAATGCTCTCGGATGTATCGCAAAGCAAATATTTTGAAAACTCATATGTACAGAGACCATAAAGGGCTTGGATCATCTGTGCGATCTTGCACGCAATTTCAAACTCCCTTAAAATGTGTTGCTCCGTTTTGTGCATTTACATGTGACACCTCAAGCTCCCTCATCAAGCATTTGAAGTCACACATACATGAGGGATTAGAAATCAAATGCCCAGTCAGAGGTTGTGGTTGCAGCTTTACAGTTGCATCCACTTTAGCCTCACATTTTTCAAGGAAACATAAAAATCTAGATCACACCTTGTTAGATGTGTCCGATCCTGCAGAGCCTAGTAGTCTGCATAGTCAGCCATGTTCTGATACATCTTTTGTGGCTGATAATGAGCCAGAGGGGCAATTTGCTGTAGATGAAACTCTCTATTTGCAAAACCTTGCCCTTCTGTATCTTAAATTACAAGGAAAGTTATTGCTACCAGCCAGTACTATACAGACTGTCATTGAGGACTTTCAAAATGCCCATGAAATTGGCTTATCACATTCCCTTATGATCTTAACTAAGAAACTGAAAGAAATTGGAATCCAAGAGGACACAATAAGCAACATCATTGAGGAAATGAACAGGGAAGATCTTCTTAAGATGTGTAACAGGGGCATTTTGAGTACAGACCAAAAAAGGAAGAGTTTTTTTAAAACTAGTTTCAACTATGTTGAGCCTGTGCCTTTTCTTTTGGGCTGTGATGAAAATGGTAACGAGTGCTTTTCCCAGTATATTCCCATCCATGAGACATTAGCTACACTGTTCAAAAGTGAGTCTGTAAGAGAACAGTATGTCGCCACACATTTGCAACCAGCTACTGCACATATAATTCAGGATGTGAGAGATGGAGAGGGATTTAAGGGCAATCAGCTGTTGAAAACAGAGCCATCCTCTGTTGGTGTGATCCTATATCAAGATGCTTTTGAGGTTGTGAATCCACTTGGTTCAGGGAAAAAAAAACATAAGGTTTTAGCTGTTTACATGACCCTGACTGACATTTTGCCTCACAATAGATCCACAATAGATCAAATGCAACTTGTCCTCCTATGTAGGGAGAAAGATTTTAAATACTTTGGCATGAACAAAGTTTTTGAACCATTGATCAGGGACCTCAAACTTCTAGAGGAAGGAGGTATTTTGACAAAGGATGGCAGAGTTGTTAAAGGAGCTTTAGTTGCCATTTCAGGAGACAACCTTGGATCACATTGCATTGGGGGATTTGTCGAAAACTTTAGTCGGGCAACCCATTTCTGCCGCTACTGTGAGATCGACAGAGATGCATTTATGAATGAACCATACACGTGTGGGACTTCAAGAACTGCTAAGTCCTATCGTAGTCATTTGCAAGGTTTAGACACTAGTGCTACTGCCACAGTATGCGGCATCAAGATGGACTCTCCTTTTAACCATCTTAATTATTTTCATGTTTGCCAGCCAGGGCTCCCGCCATGTCTGGGGCATGACTTGTTTGAGGGTATTGTGTCTTATGACCTTGCCTTGTTTGTTGGTCACTTGGTTCAGGAGAAGCACTTTACCCATTTACAATTGAACAGATGTAAAAATCAATTCAAATATCAGGGAAATGATGCCAGCAGCA
>JAOTRC010000031.1:14756527-14770256 GCA_027497675.1 Cyprinella lutrensis
CCGGAAGGGAGACAAGAGGATCCTGGGAAGTGTAGTGCTGAAGACGAGACAGACTGGTGCAGAAGAGGGCTGTGACATCAGTAAGATCATGCTCTTAATAATTGCTAATATATTTAATAATTATGTGAGATATTGAATATGTCCTCATGATAATCGCAAGGAATCAACATCAACAGCGTCAAGATTTAATTGATTCATAATCAACACAAATAGAAGTAAATTTACAGTCGGGAAGTGCACTGTTAGTTAGGTAAAGTTTGTGTAAGCACAGTAAGTGTTTGTGTAAAGTTTGTGTATGCCTTAAGAAATCCGAACCAGACACAGGACTAAAGTTATGTGATAAATACACATCACAACACCTGAGTTCAGCTGGCAAACTAGCTAATTGTGCCAAGCTCGGCAATAAAATTTACTAGCTCTTGTGCCAAGCTTCGGCAAAAAAAAAAAAAAAAAAAAAAAACTAAGAGAAACAACTATATGTTAGGCAGTCCAATTACAGTTTTGGTAATCGAAAGCTAGCTAGACATATGTGAGAATTATTGAACTGGTCTAATTATCAACTGCAGATGAATGAACAGCACCGTAAAAAATGGCATACTACAAGCCAGTGCAACAACATACAACATAGAATGCAATGCAATTTACTTACAAATCCACCAACAAGATCGCCAAATCAGCATCGCTGTTGCATCCAGTGCTGCTTTTAAGCTCGCGCCAACGAGTGAAAGCCCGACCGAGTGGGACTCCTGTCTGGTTTCTCTTTCCCTTTTTCTGGACATTTCTGACCGAGTTTTCTTGGATGCACGCAAGTAGATTCATACAATATGTTGTTCTTGATGTGTGTGACGTCGTTGCCGTAAACCATTTCGTGATTCTCGCAAGATGTGTCAGTGGTGCCGCTCTCAAACTAGCATGGCTGGTTTTTCCAGCGGTGTCCCCACAAGTTTTACTACCAGGATGATTTGCCTACTATGACTACTATGACTTTGTTAACGAACGAAACGACTTTGAAG
Organism: Cyprinella lutrensis; assembly: GCA_027497675.1. NCBI lineage: Eukaryota > Metazoa > Chordata > Actinopteri > Cypriniformes > Leuciscidae > Cyprinella > Cyprinella lutrensis. The sequence continues at coordinate 14,757,541 of JAOTRC010000031.1, forward strand.
CTGTTATATATATATTACTTTATTCAGGACTCAAAAAGAAAGGTCCATAGTACAAGTTACAACAAGCAATACATAAAAATATAAAATACAACGTTCATTACCTTTCATTTGCAATATACAAACAGGTGCGCCAATGTCTCCACAGTCTAGATGTAAACCTAACAGAGCTAAAATTACTATGGGCTAAAGCTTGTATAATCCTGTTTTCAGAGACAGAAATTCTACACATGTATCGAAAAATAAAATTTCTTATTAAGGCAGTACAGGTAAGCACACCAACATTTACAAACATCTGACTGGCACTACTCCATCTTGGTTGTTTTAAAAGCAGTCTCATACCATCGTTATACGCAACAATCAGTCTCTGCATGTTCTTTTTGCTGTACGACCGCCACAAGTGGGCAGTATATAGAGGTGTACAGAATGCTTTGAATAAAGCTACCTTAACATAAGCAGAGCACATGCCAAATTTACGAACCAGCACATTAGCCTGACCATATATCTTACGACACTGTCTATTGATGTCCTTATCATCCGATAAATCATTTACAATATGATGGCCAAGATATTTTATCTCTTCACACACTTTAAGGGCAGTACCAGATAGAAAGAAAACTGGGAATACTAAATTCCTGTCTTCTTTTGTTCTGACTATCATGACATTGCTCTTACTTGCATTATATTTGATATTAAAATCTGCACCGTACTGAGAGCAAACCTTTAACAGTTGCTGCAACCCAGCACTATATGGGCAGATGATTACCAAATCATCTGCATACATAAGGTGATTAGTGAGAGTATTTCCTATCATGCATCCTGTATTACATTTATTTAACTGTTGAGACAAGTCATCCATATAGACATTAAAAAGGAAAGGTGACAAAATACCACCCTGACGAACTCCATTACCAACAGTGAAAGGTTCTGATACAAAGCCTCCCCATTTGACCTGCATGGACTGGTGTGCATACCAGAAGACTAAAATTCTTATAATCACTTTTGGTACTCCTCTATGTTGCAATTTACTAAACAATTTTGCATGGTTAACCCGATCAAATGCCTTAGAGGCATCGATAAAACACATAAAAGTTGTCGAATTCTGACTATTATAATGGTCTAAAATTTCCTTTAAGGCAAATATACACATATCTGTACCGTGTTGACGTTTAAAACCAAATTGATTGTCAGTCGTACAAATATACTTTTCCATCCTGTTAAAAAGGATTCTCTCCAGCACTTTGGATACTATGCTAGCTATGGCAATAGGTCTATAATTGTCCATGCTGTTAATTTTGCCAGTTTTGTCTTTAATAACAGGCACCAGTAATACAGGTAAAATAGATTCAGGTAGAATCCCATGAACTAAGAAACCTGTCAAACAGATGGCAAACAGGGGAACAAGTTTCGTGCTTGCATATTTTAGATGTTCAGCGGTTATTTTATCGGTCCCACACACTTTATTATTATCTAAACCCAATATTGCAGATTGTACCTCCTCTGAGTTAATAACCACATTTTCATCATCCTCAATTTTTTTCACCACAAAAGTATTCCTCCCAATACAATTAAACAGCTCTTGATAATGTTGCCGCCACATCTGACAAATTGCATCTGAGCCACTAACACCCTCAATATTTGCGGGTAAAGATACTTTATTACTGTTCATGCCTCTAACCTCTTTCCAGAAGTCATTATAGCATTTGTTATGCAACTTATATGCCAAAGAATCAGACCTCATTGAGTTCTCATTCTTTTTTATAAATCTTAGAGCATATTTAAAATTGGCATTTGCCCGTTTCTTCGCTTCAAATAAAGGGCCCTGTCTATTTCTACCAGACTCTATCCAGTCTTTAAATGCACTCCGAGCTATGGCATGAAGTTCAGACACATGCTCATTCCAACCAGGTCTAATGGTATATGCCTTTCGCTGAGGTTTATAAAAATGCCTACTGGCGATATTAAGTGTTTCCACAATAGAATCATATAAACCACATAGATCTTTACCATGTTGTAGATTCTTACAATTAATATCCCGACATCTCATGGCATCTTTGGGCAATGCAATGTTTCCTAACAACCCATCAGTCCTTGCATAGTACTTCTGGAAATCTTCCATGGTTAATTTAGACCAGTCAAGTTTTCCAGGGTTCAAGTTATTAACCACCGTAGTTAACATTGGTAAATTTTTCACATTCAAAGACAGAGAAAAGGGTATATGATCGGCAATGGCAAGATCGTAATGAATCGTCATAGAATCCAAAGAAGCGTGGGCATCAGCTGTACATACATAATGATCTAACCATGAGCTGGTATGCCATGCCTCACTGATATACGTATAACTGTTATTGGGCAAAAGAACCTTGCTTGACAACATTAAACCAGTGTCAGCGCAAAAATGCATTAAGTGATCAGCAAATAGAGATTTTGCATCAGAAATATCCGCATTCATGTCTCCTACAACAAAAATACAGGTAGAGGCATTATCCTGAATAAAAGAGCCTACAAAAGCTAATCTATTTAAGAATTCAGCTTCATTTTGAAGACACTCATAAGGAGTGTATATATTCAATAAAATAAACTTTGTATCTTGACAATTAAACTCAATACCAATTGCCCAATCTACACCCAATCTTACCACTGATATTAGTGAATCATAGTTCTTATTCCAGAGGATAGCCACGCCCCCAGATATCCTACCTCTGACAATTTTAGTACTTAGATCAGTGGTAGATTCCCCAGCACCATAAAAACCGTTATGAAATGTATTTAGACCCTCTAGATCCTGTTTAGCAAGAAAGGTCTCTTGAATACACATAACATCACAATTGTCAAGAAGCTTATCGACCACAAGGCGACGCGACATATCCCCAGCGCTATGCCCGAGACGCAGGCCACGTGCATTATATGATCCAATCCGAAACTTCATATTAGGTCTTTAGGTCTTTTATAAGCACTACGCTGTGCTCACTTGCCCATTGACTTGAGTCGTAGTAAACACCAGATTACGACCACCAGGAGGGACTGCAGCGGCTTGTTCTTGACGCGGACATCCAGTGTTTCTCTCCACTCTATGCCCTCCATCAGCTGACGAGAGGCGGGGCAGACGAGCTTCATAGTAGCGCCGAACATAAACTCCTGCCGGCCATAGTTGTGGATCGTACATTTCCTTTACTTCATTGCATTCAGCCGAGGCTTGAAACGAGCTGAATCTATTTCGTGCCGATTCAATCTTCCGACACTCGACTGATCTGCCCAGTTTATTTGACAGGTAATTACTTAAGGTGTCAGCTTCAAGATCAGGAGCAAATCTAGTGGCAAACACACTCACCAGTCTGGTCTTGACCACTTTAATATTACTCCCATCACCAGTTCCAACTATTCCGATCTGTTTTCTCTCCTTTCTCTCAGGTACACGAGTGTAGGGTTTAGACTGTGTATGCCCCGCAACAGCATTCGCGTTGTTCTGCTTCTGTTTTAAACGTCGACCATCTTTCACAACCGTGCTCCATTTAGGGGACTGTGGTTGGGTTTGTGGAGGCAAGTTCAGTTCCGCGATTTCCGATGGAGTATCCGATAGGGTGCCTAGAGCCAGGGAGGTCACAGATCGTCCTTCTCCCCCCCGGCCCGGACCGATAGTGTGGTCAAGCTGTTCATAAGGCCTCTCCAATTGTGCAACGCGCTGATCCACAGCCGCCGTAACCGCTCTTAGATCCTCACATACGCTTATTTGGGTTGCCATGATGTTTTTCATATCAGACACTTCCCTGTTTAGCTGTTCAATCCTACCAAGGAGTGCTGATACATCAATACTATTGAAAGTAACAGGTGGAAGCTCATCCAGATAATACGATACAAATCTTGGGATATCTTCCCCACACTCGTTAAGGACCTTTAGGCACGCTTTGACGTTATTAACATCCTTCTGAGGACCCTTGTGCGAAACACATCGTTGAGACGTTTTCGGACAAACTTCAAAGAGTAACTTCTTTGACTCCTCAATCCACTCCGACGGAAAATTCGTTGATGCCAACATTACGATTTCATCCTGGCTCAGTGTCCTCATTTTAGTAACAACAAAGTTTAAAAATTCGTCTTCCACTATCAGTTTGCCTTCTACTGTTTTAAAAATCTCCGGCTTTGTGCGAGAGCAAACTTTTTTGCCACCAGCTTCACGCGAGTGAGCTGCATGCGCCATCTTGTTTTAAAGAAATCAACTCGATTGTTTATCGTACTTGATGATGGTGATGGCTTTGATTACTTTTGTGACTTTACTCCCTGAGCACGTGCCCCACGGCAGACACGCATCCAGCAGGCATGGACCCCCTGCAAATGTCAAAATAGTGAGAGAATCTTGCCAAAGTTGGAGGCACAGCAAAAAGAGAGACGCAACTGTACAGATCGGGTTATTTCTGAAACCTTTTTGCCCAGACACACAACAAGTCATCCCCTCCTTGAACTGCCACCTTAACGTGGTGGAGGGGTTTGAGTACCTGAATGACCCTAGGAGCTATGTTGTCTGGGGCTATATGCCCCTGGTAGGGTCTCCCAAGGCAAACAGGTTCTAGGCGACGGGTCAGACTACGAGCGGTTCAAAAACCCATATGGCAGAGCTACATTCAAGGACCGTGACGTCGCCCGGTATGGCGCAGCCGGCGCCCCACCCTGGAGCCAGGCCCGGGGTTGGGGCTCGTATGCGAGCGCCTGGTGGCCGGGCCTCTCCCCACGGGGCCCGGCCGGGCTCAGCCCGAAGAAGCGACGTGGGACCATCTTCCCGTGGGCTCACCACCTACAGGAGGAGCCATAAGGGGCCGGCGCAGAGAAGATCGGGCGGCAGTCGAAGGCATGGGTCGAGGGAAGTGTTTTCCGAAAGTAATAATGGCTCCCTACACCAGTGCCCGCCAGAGAACTGTCAAATGTACCAGCTATGAAAGCTTTGCTCCATTTTGTTGTCATGGTACATCCTCTCTCGCACACACAGGAAGTGATCTTTCCCTTATCTGTGGGATAAACTAGTTCCTCATCAGCTCCCCTCTCCAGCTGAAGTCATTTATCAAAAATCAGTGTGTGTTTCACTGTTTCAGCTAGCCTATATGATTGCCTCTTCTTTCATTTACAGCAGTTAGAAGCACAACAAAGGCTTCGGGGATACTGCTGCTGCTGCTACTGTGACTGTGTCTGGGGGTTTCAGGCTGTTTTGATCTCAGTTTTCTTTTTTATAAGCAAAATCTTACCAAATCACATTTAGCCATTATCTTTAAGTCTTATTACAAACCATCCTGTCATTTTTACTGGAAGAATTCTTGAACAGGCATAGTGATTTTTTTCTTTCTGCTGAACACAAAAGATGATCTTTTGAAGAATGTGGTAATTAAACAGTTGATGGACCCCACTGAAACCATGTTTTTTTCTTCCTACTATGGAAGTCAATGGGTGCCATCAACAGTTTGGTTACCGACATTCTTCAAAAGATCTTCTTTTTGTCTTAAGCAGAAGAAATAAACTCATAAAGGGTTTGGAACAATGAGAAGGCAAAATTTTGACAGAATTTAATTTTTGGGTGAACCATCCCTTTAAGGTTTACACAATGCAGAAAAAAAATAATGTTGTATTGTTTTGCAGTAAAAAAAAATTCGAAATATTCTTAAACAGACTTTACTGTTTTTACTGTGCGCCTTTTTTGTAAAAGTGTAAATTATTTTTAAATCCATATTTCTATTTTTCAAATTTATTAGCAGTTTATAAAATCCATATATGGGACATTTTTTAAGTCAGGTTTCACACAGTTAACAATCTGATTTCACAAAAATAAATAAAGTGTAAATTAGTTAATTAGTTTTAAATCAAAGTTTCAATTTTTCAAATGACCATATCAGGTCAATATTAGCAGTTTTTTTTTTCTTTTTTTTTTCAATTTCATTTTTTTTTCCAAGTCAGGTTTCAAAAGTATTCAAGTTACAGTTAATAATCTGATTTCACAAAAAAAAATGGTGTAACCTACAGTGTTGCCTGTGTCTCTACCTGCTACCACAATTTCCCTCATGAGATCAATATAGTACATTATCTAATAAATTCTAAGTAATAAATTGTAAGTACATTCACGTACAATATCGAATTGTTTAAAAATTAAACATGATCATACAGTTTGTTTATCTCAATTTAACTGACTTTTATCCCAGTGCCTCCTCTTTTAAGATACTTTTTAGGTATGAATCTTGTTTATTGCCGATTTCACACATGTACTGGGTGTTCTTTGCTCTGGGTCACACATGTAAAAGTCTCTGTTTAAGTGATGTTGAGAAGGGTTCAGCTAACAAGACAGTTGACGCGTGTGGTCAGCAAATGTGAAACCCAAAGCTCAGCAGAATGTGAGACACTAGAGCATGGAAACACACACTCACCTAAACGCTTAATATATGATCTGCACTGATTTATATAAACTACACTGACAAAATATATATAAATTATGAACAGTTAGTAATGTAATATAGCTACTTAATGAGGCAGTGATTAATGAGTTGAGCGAACATATTACTAAACAAGCCTCAAAACACACTGACTATTAACATTATACTCCAAGGTCTTTCAAAGAATATTGTTATTATTACATTGGTAAAAAAAAGAAAAAAAAGTAGTATCACAGTTCTTTTGGTAAGTGGAAATCTCAGGAAACTGACTAACATATATCAGTTGTTTCCTTCAATACAATATTCGGTCAAAATGGTTATTTGAAATCGGAATAAATAAGTTTTATAGATTTCAAATGTTATAATCAACAATAAACACTAAAATCGTGCTCCACAATATCATGTGCCTCTATTTAAAGGCATTCGGGACACCTCGTGAATGACAGCAAGCTCAACCAATCAACGCTTGGCATCTGTGTTCTCAGCCAATCAGCGCGCGTTATTCGTGTTAATCAACAGCCCATCTGCATCAATCCTACTGCTGGAGGCCGTCCGAACGTTTGGCTCGCTAGGCCTCATTGAATACTATTATAAACAACTTCAGAGTAAACAAAGCAGTATTTCTGTCAGTTACAGTTAATAGACATGTACAATCAACCATATCGCCCTATCTCCAAGGTTTAAACTCCCTCCCACAGCCAGTTTGACTCGGAGGGGCTCAAACTGCTCCGCTAGCGCTACTTTAGCACAGAAAACACACATAACTTCACTATGGTCAATATCTCCCGAACACAATTCATCAATAATCCGCGTTTACCTTTGTAGCTCGCGTACGCGCTCCTCTTACGTCCCTTTACGCGACTCTATGGCGTAAATGCGAGCGGAATACACGCATTGTCCGGCATCAGGAAGTCCACCGTGTTCCCACTGAAGTGAGTGAGCGCGCTCGCTATGGAAACAAACCCCTGCAGCAGCAGCTCAGGTGCTCGCGCGCGCCCGACACACACTGCCCACATCATCATCAGCACAATGCTATGCAACAATCATACAGTTACATTCCTGTCTTCAGCGTTGTGATGACTGATGTATGTTTAGCCCTTCTATACAAAATTAATTTATCATTATTTATTGAAGTTGGCCAGCAAAGTTCAGCAAAAATTACTTCGTCTTAGACAGTTATAATGCCACAGAATTATTTCTATTAAAAGTAACACTAAATAGTTGCCTATTATAGTACGAGTGATAAGTATTATGTCCTTAAAAAAAACAACAACTTATGTGACAGTGTATATATAATATTGGCTGCTAAGAAGGGATGTTTCTTAAATGTATTGTTTGTTTACTTTGTATTATTTATCATTATTTTTTAAGGATTTAATTTTTGTAACTTAACGCTGCAATGTCTCGGTTAGTTTAGTCTTATAAGTGTCATTATATTATTATCTTCTTGCTCAGAACAATTTAAAAAGTAACGAGTCCATCTGGTGGCCAAAGTATGTAACTACTCTACAACACTTATTTCAACTGTTTGAACGCTTGCAGATACATAATTACACATTAAGAGTAATATTAATGTAATTTAAATTGAACTGACTTAAACATCCAAGTTGATTGTACTTAATTTACTGAGTACTGAGTAATATTATTGAACATGAACTTTGAACATTAACCTGCTATATACATACTGTACACACACACACACACACACACACACACACACACACACACACACATATATATATATATATATATATGCTTAGGTTTAGCTGATTGTAATAAAGCATAATTTACTCTTATTACTATAGATGTAGCGTGTGACAAGGACATTAAACACTGTTACCCACGTGTTCATAAAATCATATTATTTCAGTAATAATATGATTATAATTTTCATATTATTGATTGTGCATTTTGTGATGCACAATCAATAATAATATTATAGTAAGCATTTCACAGACCATTTGAGAAGTGTGTACTTACTAGCTCAGACAAATCCAGGCATGAAAAACCGTTTGTCTTGTTTGTCAAGTGTGTTGACTTTGCATTGTTTGGCTTTGTTCGCAGCCATTATATAAAGCAGTTACTTTAAGTTTGACAACACTTGCTAAAGCCTAGTGGAAGTACTGTGATTCAATAATGTAAAGGTAATACCTGCCATAATAAATGTAGCCTACTGTATGATTAGGCTATTATATAATACTGATATGCCAAAGAATACGCTGTAATACCGGATGTGACTGTTTTTTTGTTTGTTTACTGAATAATTGTCCTTCAAGATCAATCTAAAATACAAACGAGACACAATGTATATGTTTAATAACAGATTATGTGTGAATACACACGTGATCTGCGATTGTTTTAATGCAGTTGCAGGAGGTGACCACTAGAGGGCAACAAAAGCTTAGAATGCAAAAAAGTTAAAACGCATTTTCATTGGGTGTAGTTTATAGGAGTTGCTTTCAAAGGTATTCACTTTAAAATATTCCTCACCAATGTTTTAGTTCATTGCGATGTATTAATGAGAGATTTATGAGGTAACTTCTCCCTTAAACACCTTACATGTTTTTTTTTTCTCTCTCTCGTTGATTTAGATTAGCCAGTTGTGTTAAATTAACTAACACAAGTCAGCGAAAACAAGACAATAGTTTCATATTCCTCAAGGTCTTTATCTGTAAGGCCTACTAATACATTTGTATTTATTTTTAATTACAATACAGACCAGAGGCATTAGCCTATAAGATACGATGCATCATTACCTCAGGTTTGGTTTGTTGTTCAGTCTCACCTGAAGCCATCGCTCGTGGTCGGATCCAGTTTTTCCCCCCTCCATCTTCTCTAGCTCGAACCAGAAGAAACTCTTTTTTACCTGTCTGATGTGATGCCTGTGTGTTCCAGCAAAGTTTTCAGATTTTTTTATTATCCACCTGTTTCTACTCTAAACCATGGGCGCCGCCATGACGGATGATGCCAGCTAGTCAACTTCCGGTTCATTTTTGCCGTGTGTTTTAGATTGTCATCGGTACATCGCTAAACTAAATCGAAAAAAAAAAAAAACATTCATCAATGTGATCTGATCACGTTTTTTATTAAATCCCAAATTAAAACAAAATGAGCGTTTTTCTTTGCTTCATAACTTCCAAAGGATAGCTGATGCATGACTACACGATCTCCCTGATCCAGCAAACATCCGACAGTTTCTATCATCACCCCGACTGCTGCAGAATAACAGTACTTAAGTTTAGGCTGGTTAGCCCTTTGACTCCTGTCTACATCTGCTTTCAAAGATGCATATTTCTCATCTATTGTTTATATATACTTCTTATTTATTAAAACCAGGCGATAGGTTGATGAAACGTTAATCACGTTAATTAGTGAAAAAAAGGACAGCAGGAAGTAGAAAACCGTTAAGTAAGTTGAATCCGCTATGAATCATGGGAAGGCAGAAACAGGTGGATATTCCCAAATTCAGTTTTCACAAAGTGACACGGACTCTTCTTAGTTCTGATCCCCCCTCTCTGAAGTGATTCTCATGTAGGCCTAACGTATTTTGACAGTGTCATATCTGAAAACGCAACATGGACCCTTTAAAGATAACTACTGTGACACACTTTTACTGCTTTGTACCCCCGGTGAGGTAAAGAAGAAAAAGTTTGTCCTTAGATGTGTGCAACAGAAACCTCTTTATTTCTCTTTACCTCTTTATCTCTGTACTGTTTTCCCTCCTTAGAACTGTAGTTTTCAGAGGAATCTCAGAAATAAAGAAACAGTGCAACCCAAAAAAATAGTAGTGTGGACTATGGTGTTTTTGTATGAGGTTAGAATCGTTGCATTATTCCATATAAATAGATTAAGATTCACAAATAAATGTAAGATTTTCACAAAAAATGCATACAATTGGTGGCCGTTATCTGATTGGCTTGAGTAAACGGTGTGTGGAGTCCACTTCTTTGTGGATTTTGTTTTGATTTACAAACGCACAAGAAGCAATTCACAAATGCGTGCAGTGATTTACAAATGCACACAGTCAAAACAATGCTGGGTTGTTTGAACCCAAATTTGGGTCAAATATGGACAAACCCAAATGTTTGGTTAAAAATGTAATTTCAACTTTCACTTTCACCTTTAAAATTTTTAATTGCATTTTTAACCCAACATTTGGGTTTGTCCATATTTGACATTTTGACCCAAATTTGTGTTGAAACAACCCAGAATTTTTAGAGTGTATGCATAATTGCATGCAAATCACCATACCATAACCCTATAGTAAGTGCATGTAGTTGCTTAATATTACTTAGACCTTACACTCTAAAAAATGCTGGGTTGTTTTAACCCAAATTTTGGGTCAAATATGGACAAACCCAAACGTTGGGTTAAATATGTAATTTCAAATTTTAACCCAATTTCAACTTTCAACTTTAGATTTTTTAATTGCATTTTTATCCCATCATTTGGGTTTTTCCATATTTGACCCAAATTTGGGTTGAAACAACCCAGCATTTTTTAGAGCATGCAAATCACCCACAACCAAATCCTACCATAACCCTATAGTAAGTACATGTAGTTGCTTAATATTACTCAGACCTTACACTCTAAAAAATGCTGGGTTGTTTTAACCCAATTTTGGGTCAAATATGGACAAACGCAGAAATGCAATTAAAAAAATGAACCAAATGGCTGGGTTTGTCTATTTTTGACCCAAAATTGGGTTAAAACGACCCAACATTTAGAGTGTAGATATATAACACTGCAACAATGACGCCTTAACATAGTAACTGATTTGAGTGCTGTTTAGAAGCTTAACTTTTAAGTTCAAGAAACAAAGTTCATATTCTTACCTTGCAAAATTCATCATCCAACTCGAGGAAGGGTGTGAGGAAATTTGAGGGCATTTTCGAGATGCCTGGTTGTGATTCTTGATGTGCAGTTAAGGATCTGTTGAACTGCTCAACAACTTCTGCTTCGGTTACAACCACACTGTGGGAATCTCATTTTATAAGCAGAAACTTCTAACCCCGCCCACTTTCTGAAGAGGGCGTGTCTTAGAGTTGGGCTCACACCCCTTCAAGAGTGAGGGAAGTTGTGTCCTGTGGAGAGCTTCACAAAAGAGAAAACTTTAGTGGATCTCAGACGAGGTGTAAATTATTTTACAAAGGGCTGGATCTACGTGAAAAAAAGTTTAGTTTACTTCTGAAATAGGGCTAAAATTGGTTATTGTGACCTTTTTTACTGGGTTAAACTTAAAAATTAAACTTATTTTAATTCAGTTAGTGGCCATTTACACTTTTGATGTACTAAAGTAACTAAGAATTAGTAAATCTAATAATAAATGTCAAAACAACTAAATTCTGAAAACTTTTAACTTACTTAAAAACTAGTGTATCAATGAGATTTAAATAATACTGGCTCTATGAGCATCTTAAAAGTTGTTTTTCAACCATTCAGAGCTATTGTTTTGAGAAAATAGCTTTATCACTCAAACCTTTGAGCCTTTATCTTACAATTCGCTGAAAAATCCTTGAACGTTTGTGTCAATATTTGAACTAAAAGTCTCCCAGAATCGGCTTTGCTTCTCCAGTTGACATTGGGTGTCTGCAACACTGAAATGAATATCCGCATCTCTCCTCTATATGTCGTATTCAGCTGTAAATGACTCCTAACCTGAGGCCATTTTCACTAGCGTCATTATGTCATTGCGTGACACCTCATCATACTTGATGGGGCAAATCAAGTGGGCAATCGTAGCCCGAAATCGCCCTCACAGGGGTGGGAGTCTCTGGGAAACCCTCGAGGGGAATGAAAACAAGGCAGTGTCATAATTAATTACAGAGATCCAAGACCGTTCCGCCGCATTAAACCGATTAGTCATCTGTACATAATAATCCATTATCACCAATTTTGCGTCAATGATTTCCAGCAGCAAGGTTTAGTGTGAGGATTACACAGCGGTTTGTTGAGAACCAGACTGGTGTGTTTCTGAGCAGGTTGTTTGACCTCGTTTGACCTGCAATCGAAGTAAATGTGTCTTAATCGTGCATAACAGAAGGCAATTAGACATTTAATGCTGGGTTGTTTCAACCCAAATTTGGGTCAAATATGGACAAACCCAAATGTCGGGTTAAAAATGTCATTAAAAAATGTATCGTTGAAGGTGGGTTAACATTCTAAATGACATTTTTAAGCCAACATTTGGGTTTGTCCATATTTGACCCAAATGTTGGGTTAAAAATGTCATTTAAAATCATAACCCAACTTCAATGCAGTTGAAAGTGAAAGGTTAACATTTTACATGACATTTTTAACCCAACATTTTTG
>JAOTRC010000031.1:15058115-15068374 GCA_027497675.1 Cyprinella lutrensis
TTGATTTATTTACAAATAATATATGTATATTTTTTAATTTAATGTACTTTTTAAAATTATTCTTGAAAAATAATTTATACCTTCATTCAATTATCATTTAGAATTACAAATAATTAATTTATTGTGATAACTTGTTTAAAAATATGTATAGTTTATTTGATTCATAATTTGTTTTATATGTAAAAAAAAAATCCAAATTAAATCTGATATTAAATGAAACATTTAATATTAGAAGTTAATGCAGTTTCCTTGGTTTATTCATTGTTCTTTATTTTTTAATCTTGTCATATTTGTTATTCTTTTCTTCAGTAATAAAAGCTGGATTAGTGTACAGTACATATTGTGAACTGGATCCCAACTACAAAAGCAGAGGCACTCTTTGCTTTTTAAACAAACCTTGCTGTCTTTCCCTCTCTCAGTCCCATCTGCACACACATTTAATTACACTCTCAAAAATTACACACCTCCAAATGGAAGTGAGAAGACGCAGAGAGGGGAAGCAAGAGCTGTAGGCTGAGAAGAGGGACACTAATATCTCTTGGTAAATAGTCATTAGCTGAATCAATCGTCTTTGAATCAATATTGAACGAGGCGCTCGGGACCCATGAGCATGCATGCACACGCACACACGCACGCACACACACATATATATGCGAGTGCAAACTCAAAGTTCAGAGGTCGCAGCTTTCACATTGGTTTGGACCAAACTAAAGTTATCTATATACATCAGTTCAAAGATTAATATACTGAGTGTATGCCATTGACATACAGAAAGATCCAAAATTCTGAGACCATTACTAAGATTTATTTTTATTAAATTCATTTCTCAGGTTAAAGTTCATATACACAGATAATTCAATTTAAAATGTTTAAATGTTTTGATAATGTGTTATTTTATTTCCTCATTGTGATTACTATGTGAGGTTAATATCATGACTCTGAGAGCAAAATATTTAATTCTCATCAGGTGATTTACATGCAGGATTTGATTTTCAGAGAACTCAGTATTGACTTTCAAACACTGATTAATAATCGTGTTTAAAACCTGTGAAATTATATTAAATGAATTATTATTAGTGTATCTTTTACACTAACACACAAACAAAGTATTTAATTGACATATTTTCAACACTATTTATGTTTAACCTTGAAACGGCACTCACAGGAAGTCATTTACTTAAACGCACCCAGTCAAATAATTTCTTAAGAAATCTACATGAACAAACAGCGCCTGTTTCCCTTCTAACAAGGAGTTTTACTAATCTAATCAATATTAAAATGTATGAAAAGAGTATTACAGCATTTACAATGGTAATATTCACCAATTAGAGGAGTGCAGGGAAGATTTGAGTTAATATTTGAGGCAGGCGGCAATGTCTAAAGAGGGTCCGCGGCATGCAGAGCCGAACTGAGCAAACTAAATTAGCATGTATAATTACCCTAAATCCTTGACAGTTTAATGTTTGAGATTAAAGCTAAACTTAAAATGGAACACAGCTCGTTTGGAGCGTGCATGGAAAAGTATTTGTTGGGAATGTTACATGTAAAAGATGTCGGATTTTAATTAGGGTTATTATGGCAGCGTGTGCGAGTTAAGGAAATTCCATTGATCGGTAAGGACAGGCCTATCTAAACGCACACACACTTGTGTAACTGTGTGTTTGGCCAATCAGGGTGTTGTTTGTTCACATACTGCAATCACAAACAGAGCACAGTGGTGCTTTAATCTCATAGAGTTTGTCAATACAGGCTTAATTACAGCTTAATGAGAGGTCTTAACACGGGTCAATGACAAGTCAATACCATGCACAATTTAAATTGACTTCTTACACTTTGGAAAGCAGTGGTTTATGCTGGAAAACAGGCCTAAATCAGGAAATTCATCCAACTGTTGCTGGCCTAGATTTTGAAGTTTCAAACTGTGAGGTATTCATTCAGAATGCCAAGCAATGATGGTTAATACGCTAATATTTGAGATTGTTACCAAAAAGAGAAACAAAATATACCGATACATAGTGTCAGTGTATGTTGACTACTCAAACTGTAAATCTAAAAAAGTGGTGATAGATAGATAGATAGATAGATAGATAGATAGATAGATAGATAGATAGATAGATAGATAGATAGATAGATAATCCCACCCCAAACTCAGATCATGGTTAGAATCAATGTAGCTGTAACAGAACCTCAATTAAAAAAAAATCAATCTAGAGTAGCATAATAACAATATTATTGAAATCGCATGTGAATTATATGCCTATAGAGCCTATTAATTATATAAAATAATATTATTAATTATGTTAAAATAAACGTTTGTCATGTGTAATCAACTGTTATCCAATGCAAGCTAATGCAATGCACATATCAAAATAATGAATCATTAACTTTGAAATATGTATTATAAAATGTAAATGGCCTACTTTAAAACAAAAACTCATTATTATGCGCGTCTTTGTCTCACTCAGTTGAGAATAACCTAATTATTCATGATGAGGGCTGGTCTGTTCACGCCCCTTCGCATATTGCCTTGGCAAACAAAAAATGTTTTTCACAATAAAGCCCAATTCACAGTTTTATGTGAATGATGAGGCAGGATAACTTTCAGATCCTTGTGAAGAAAAAAATCTAGGCAACAACATCCATTAGTCAAAAGTCTTGTGGACACATATTTAGTATGTGTTTTGTGGCCTTATTTCAGAAACTTTCATTTTTATTTTTTTTTAGTAACCACGCATAAACAATATTCGCTCAAAAATACAACCATGTACATAGATGTTGCTCACATATTATGGTACTAAATATACGTAAATATTCGTACTAGTGTACTTTCACCTGTGCCATTAATATGTTTATAAGCAACTGAAAAAAGCACATCTCAAGGACCCCAAATACACCTTGGTCAATAGGGGGTTAATATTCAGTATATGTATTGGCTATTGGTTAGTGGATAACATAAATTTATTCTTATAACATTATTTCTATTTTTAGTATTATAAATAATTCAGGATTCTACAGGGTTTACTACACCCAATTAAACAGATTTTTTATTTTTTTTTATTGAATGTGAGATTGCATGTGTTCGGAATAAACTATCCATTTGAGAATAATACTACAATAAAAAGTAAAATACCGATTCAGTATGAGTCACGTCACAGGACAGACAGTTCCTTCCATTAATGGCTTTTTATATGTGCTTATGTGAAGTCGACTCTTGAATAAGTGAGGAAAGGCTATTGGAAAATTGGAAATGACAATAGCATGTTTGTGTTCAGTCCACACTCCCTCTTTCACACACACACACAAAAAAACATACACAGCGACACGTCCTCCGAACGCAGGTGTAATTACATGCCATTTTTAAATAAATTAAAGCTGCTTCTCAACTGGATGAAAAAAGGAAATAAATTTTTCAATCAATTCAGCCCTACAGTTCGTTACACAGCCCACCGCTGCTTCAGAGCACTCGCAGGGAGATTCAAAGACGAGAAAAATGCGTAGAGATAGAGACCTGACTAAAGGTTTACACCATCAGGATAATAGATGTTAATCACATTAAAATGCAATCATGGGTAGGTTAAACATGGTGAAATTCAATAGTATAAAAGGTGATGCACTTGCATTACATGTGACACACATACACATCAGGGCTCCTTCAGTTTTAGTTAACTCCGGTTCAATGGCCTACTGTTACCGTAACAACCGCTGACAGCTGTAGAGAGGCGAGACAATGCCGGAACCTTTCCAGGAATTCCAGTCATTCAAACTATTCATCTGACCCATCATTAAGTCATTCAAGAAAAAAAGTCTGTCTATCTGTCTGTCTGTCTCTCTATCTGTCTGTCTGTCTATCTATCTATCTATCTAGGTCCTTATTCATAAAAGCAATTTATCTTGAAGGGGAAATTCTTGATATTCTTCTATTTCTGATTTGCAAAACTGATCATGCAAACCAAACCATAAGTGCTAGAGATTTGAAACTGAGCCAGTTGGTAGGCCTCAATTTGGGGAGAACTTATCAGAGTAAGACCCAGATTGGCATATAGGTGGCGCTACTGCAAACAAAAATACTAAATTGCTCATAGCTCCTAGACAACTTGACTTAAATGGCTCTTTTGGCTCAAGACGGACAAAATGTATACCTCTGATTTAGGCAGCAGAAATGTTCTACTATGTTAAATTTTGTCTCTTACGAACTAGTCCCGGTTAATCGCCCGATCGGAACCAAACCAGTCTAGGGCAACTCTCTCTAGATCAATAAGTATCGAAAAAAAGTTGAAGTTTTGAATTTGGGTTGCTGTAACAGGGTCATTTAGAAAAGGGGCGTGGAAAAACACACTTAAAAGCCTATAAATCCTAAAGGGAAAAAAATTTTCATGGAGATCAGTCCATGTATATATCTGTTAAAAAGCTTTGAAAACCATATTTCTCATGGTAAATTGCCTGTATTGCCTGTAAATGATCTTACTACATAAAACTTAATTTATTTTGATGCTTCTGTGCCCAAAGGCCTTAAATGCTTGAACCCCGATAAATGTTGCTTGCAGCTTTAATTATTATACTGATGCTTAAAATTACATTGGTTGATTGAACAATTTAATAATTCACTAAACTTGTTTCTTTTCTGAACAATTCATCACCTACAAAGACAATATTACTGGCATATAGATGTAATGTGCAGATAACCAACCTGATCTCGCAGGAAAACGTATATACGTTACGCCATGGTAATTTGCTATGAATTCATTTGATGTGAATTGTTCGAAAACGTATGATTATGTCACAAGCATTACATTCCTTTAACAAACCTTAAACACACCCATTACTGGGCATAGAAAGATCGTACAAAAATGCACAAGTGAGATTGTACGAATTCATACAAATTAGCCAACAATTGCCAAATTGTAAAATAGTAACGAATTGCCATGAGATTGTGTTGGAAAGACTCACAAAAAAAACAAACAAAAAAACATGCAAAATCTGGAACACGCAATCACAGCTAAAAAATTGTATACAACACTGCTTGACAGATAAGATTTGAGCAATGCAACTAACGATTGTATTGAACAGTGTATATCCAACTACAATTTACAAATATCCGTGGCTACTAATAAGACACTGAATTGTATATTAAAATAAAAATGTAAATATAACAGTAACAGAATGTTGATTACACAAAGAGAGACTAATTAATATTTTTACTTGAGCGTGTGGAAGAATATTCCGCTCTCCACATCTACCGTATGTATCTGATAAACATCTCAGGGTTTAATCTATATAGGGCTGATATATTATCAAATATCTTTGTTCAAAATGAGACATCAGATTTTAAACAAGCCATAATCCTTATCTGCACACACCCCGCCATAACCTACCCCTCACCATGTGGAGGAAGAAGCTAGACATTAATCAAAGCCTCTGACACACCTCCCCATTAATCATTCTGTGTGATGTGGGACGAGAGACAAAGAGAGAGAGAGAAAGAGAGACAGAATGAGAACTAAATTTCATTCATACAATTACGCCAAATATCAGAAATTCTAAATGGCACAATAGCTTTCAATAGTGAGCGATTCTATATAAGTGTTTTCGCTGGAGGATGCTGGACTGTTGTTTGCTAGAAGGCATCATTCAAGACTGTCGGACCACATGTCTCAACTACATATGGTAGTCGCTGTATGAAAAATGTATTTAAGTAAAGTAACCTACTATTTGTACTTTGTTACATTCCACCACACACTAATAATAATTGTGTGTGAAAAGGATTTAAAGTGTCTGATGTTTTACTGCCTTCAGTGTCCATTTCTGTTGGAAACTGCAGTGATATGTATGTATTGGTACATGTTTTGCAAAAAAGTTGCCACAGGTGGGTTTTTCCAATGAGCCTGAGATGCATTTGCTGTTCGCATATTACTATTCTTAAATGAAAATCCGTTAAAATAACCTGGATGGAATAATCCCTTTTTAAAATTAGGTAAAATGGCAAGCTCATTGCAATGCTTTCTGGATTGTTTTTGGCTATAAACATATTTCATACATGTGCAAATGCATTGCATGCAGACAGTCACGTTGAACATTAGCGCGTTACAGTGGCGGTAACAAACCTCAGGAGGTTTTTAATAACAATGTGTGTGTAATTAATCAGGTAGCTAATTATAATCAAATAAACATTTAGTTAATTAAAGGTCTCACTCTCAATAATCTTTGATATTACAGGAATATTGCTGACCAGTGGAAATGAGAGAACAACTCTAGGCCTGCCTTACGGCAAACTCAGTTTGATTCGGCTTTTGAGAATAAACCCAACACCTAGCCTCAGGGTAAATGCAATAATATGTACAGTTTATGCATGTGTATGTGTCTAAATGTTTTTGAATTAAACAATATATTAGCTGTTTTTGTTTTATTTATTTTTTTAAATGTAATGTAAAAAGAATCTATTTTCTTTTACAATAACATAATATTAAGTGTTAACAGAAACTAACCAAAAAGGCATGCATAAATGTACTGTATGTATTTGTTTATCAATTAATTAATTCTATGTAATAATAGTGATTATTTCTTGCACATAAATGGTTAAGCAATGAGGTTAAAAAATAAAGTTAAGACAAGACATTCTCTAAAATCAAATCTTATGTTAGCACACAATTTTGCTTCTCAAGTAATTTTGGCTTGTTTTAAATATATATACTCTTAATGGGAAGAAAAATATATATACTGAAGTGTATCTGTTCTCACTCGTCATACAAGTCGTCAGACTCTGTAAAACTTTCTCCTTCCAATTAAGGCAGGATGTGTGAGACAGGGCTGAGAAACAGAGAGACAAAAAGAATGAGATGGAGAGATTGAGAAAAAGAGGGAATATCATCAGTGTCAGGTATAGAGGAACTGAACGTGTCACATCCCAGAGAGAGAGAGATAGAGAGAGGTGAGGTATATGAAACCTCCACCTGATTCTCCTCTGCTGAAATGCTAAAGCTGTACTTGTCACTGAGCAACAATCAGTCCTGCCACAGCGGCAGAGAGATAGGACGGAGAGATAGAGAGAGGGAGAGAGGGGGCGAATGGAAGGAGAAGGGTGTAACAGACTTCGGAAAGGACGAGGAAGACAGCATGTGACAGGATTTCAGCAGGCCTGGGGCATGAACACACTGGCAGAACATACACTTACATACAGATAATACCAACTCTCTTGACTAAAACTATAAAGAAAACGAAAGAGTAAATAATACAGAAATAAAATTCTTAAAGGGGAAGTTTATATTTGTATATTTATATCTGTGATTATGCAGTTTTGTAGGCCACTCAAAAAGTTAGCATCAGCCTGGCTCCCTCAATATAACCCAAATGGATTTTTGGATTATTGCAGAAAATAAGCTCTGTGACAACAAAAGTTTGTGATCTACAAAAAATATATCTTCCCTGCAGCATGATGAGTAAAGTCAAATACCTTTTTGTAGCTTGAAGAATATAAACACTGTTTTGTGGCATTTTTGTTATCAGAGAATCCTGACCAATCCAGCACAGTTTGGGGGTGGAAAAATCCGTTGGTTTTTCTTTCACAGTAAATTTGACATACATTATTATTTCATTTCATTTTGTTTTTACTATTTGCGGATGTGAGTTGACTGCACTAATTGGTGGATCTAATAGGTCAACATTTAGGGTCATTGCATTCTAGAGCTAGTCAAAGAAGAAGATTGAATATGACGACTAAACAATAGAATATGAAGGTGGAAACAACAATTGATTTGACTTCACCTTAAAGGAACGTTATCTGGATTGTTTGCCCTGTGGTTTTGACCTTATCCCTGTTATATGGATTGCAGTTGTGGATTACCCTTAACCCCTTAATAAAGCTGTGTTTGGATCTCCAACCCAAGTCTCAGGGCAGTATACGTAACAGAAGACTTTGCCATATACAGATCCAGCAGCCGATTGAAATCCAGACCACACTATGGATCCAACAGTCACCCAAGTCATCCTTCGCCAAGGAACTTGCTCAACTTGAGGACCACATTAACAACTTTGTTTACAGTTTGTACAACATTGGCCCATCACAGATTCTGGCATTTCTGGTGATTGCAAGTCCAATGCTCGCGCTTTCTAGTCTGTTGGTCCCAAGTCTAGAGTCTCTTCAAGTCCAGAGTCTCTTCGAGTCCAGTGTCTCTTCAAGTCTCTTTAAGTCCAGAGTCTCCTCAAGTCCAGAGTCTCTTCGAGTCCAGTGTCTCTTCAAGTCTCTAAGTCCAGAGTCTCTTCAAGTCCAGAGTCTCTTCGAGTCTCTTCGAGTCCAGTGTCTCTTCAAGTCTCTTTAAGTCCAGAGTCTCTTCGGTCTCTTCAAGTCCAGAGTCCCTTCGAGTCTCTTCGAGTCCAGAGTCTCTTTGAGTCCAGTGTCTCTTCGAGTCTCTTCAAGTCCAGAGTCTCTGAGTCCAGAGTCTCTTTGAGTCCAGTGTCTCTTCTAGTCTCTTCAAGTCCAGAGTCTCTTCGAGTCCAGAGTCTCTTCAAGTCCAGAGTCTCTTCGAGTCTCTTCAAGTGCAAAGTCTCTCTGAGTCCAGAGTCTTTCGAGTCTCTTCAAGTCCAGATACTCTTCTCTTCATGACAATGCCGCCATGCCAGAGCATCTTTACATCATGGCCACCATACCAAAGTCTCCATTACCAAAACAAACAAACAAAAAAAAAAGATTTTTTGATTTTAACGTTTTGCAAGTCCAGTGCTCTCAGCGCTTTCTAATCTGTTGGTCCCAAGTCCAGAGTCTCTTTGAGTCTCTTCAAGTCCAGAGTCTCTTCGAGTCCAGTGTCTCTACGATTCTCTTCGAGTCTCTTCAAGTCCAGAGTCTCTTCAAGTCCAGTGTGTGTTCGAGTCTCTTCAAGTCCAGAGTCTATTTGAGTCTCTTCAAGTCCAGAGTCTCTTCAGTCTATTCGAGTCCAGAGTCTCTTTGAGTCACTTCAAGTCCAGAGTCTCTTCAGTCTCTTCGAGTCCAGAGTCTCTTTGAGTCACTTCAAGTCCAGAGTCTCTTCTCTTCATGACAATGCCACCACGCCAGAGCATCTTTACATCATGGCCACCATACCAGAGTCTCCAGTCCTGACATGACTGGAGGTTAGGACTGGGCAAAAAAAAAAACACACCCTAAAATCGATTTTAACGGTTTTTAAAATGTGGTGAATCAAGTTTAAATTACTTCCAGCTGTGTATCATTATCCTATTAAGCTCTGCCTAAATAGGCCCAGTGTTTTCACTCACTCTTTGCAAAGTCTTGTATATCTTACACTGCATTTCTGTGCATTTTTGGTTTTCTGTGTCAAGGTTTTGATCTCCTGCTTGTTTCCCTGTATTTTCCCAGATTGCTAGAGTCTTTGACAATGTTATTATCTTGATTGTTTGCCCTGTGATTTTGCCCGTATTGCTGTATATTAAGATTTTGGATTACCCGGGGCAGTACATAAAGACTGTAAGAAAGTCTATAAAACGTTCAGGTGCAATTCTACACATAATTACAGTGGTTAATGTATTCATGTTATTCAATGTTTATTAGGATGGGATCCGAGAAATTCTCACTGCAAATCTGTGACATAAGGTGCGTTCATGCATATTAATGTTCCAGATTAAAATGCTGCAATATCGCGAAAAAAGAAGACAATTTACAATTCAAAGGGGGAATTGGTTTAAAATGGCCTGTTATACAACAGGAAACAAATAAAAAGTGCAAACTTGTAAAAAGGGGAATCCAGACAAGTCAGGAGTTTCAATATTTCTCTCTCTCTCTCTCGTTGGAAGTTCTCTCTCCTGTGTTTTACAGCTGATATAGGCACCTCGGCTCTGTTCTGGGAACTCGTAGGAAGAATGAGCGCTTTGTGCCTCTTCAAAAGAGAATCGTGTTATTAGCACTGGAACACACGTACACGCACACAAATACACACGGAGCGAGATCTATCAGACTTTAACCTTTCATCATTTCCGCTCTAAACAAAGTTGCCGACTCCCACTCTGTGTTCAATCCTCGCTGTTTCCACCCGCACCTCCTCCTCCTCCCCCTGTTTCCTCTCTTTCTTTACCTCTTGTTCCATAGAAAGACAGAAAAATGATCAACATGACAAACAGCTTAAAGTCGGGTCCAAATTTCAGCTCATTTAGGCCAGAAACTGCACACTATACCAAGAGAATGTATGTATGTATGTATGTATGGATGGATGGATGGATGGATGTATGGATGGATGGATGGATGGATGGATGGATGGATGGATGGATGGATGGATGGA
>JAOTRC010000031.1:15459853-15471831 GCA_027497675.1 Cyprinella lutrensis
AAAATCGCACTAATTCGTACGAGTGAGGTCGTATGAATTGTTACGAATTAGCCACTTTTTAATCATTCGTCGAATTCGTAGGACTTGGTCGTGAGATCGGGTTGATATGTCACGCTATTTAAAAATGCAATATTTTTTTATTGTCATGCTATTTAAAAATTTAATATTTTTTTATTGTATCACTAAGTGAGTCTAAGCTTGATAAAGACTGGTAACGCTTGAGTTCGGGAGTCGTCTTGAATGAATTGTTAAAACAACTAATAGAGTCGTTTACTTGCCAATTAAACTTTGTTGTTTCCTCCGATTATCCAAAAGCATGTAGATTAAAGGTTACGCCAATTCAATTAAAGTCCTCCCAGAGGTCATTTTATGCATTTACTTTTTTCTTTACACAAATGAAATCCCAAAAAAAGGAAGACAATATAAGCTATTGTGTGTTTGTGTTGAAAATATGCATACAGGTATATTGTGCACTCACAATATAGACAACAATAAACATGTTCAGTGAAATAATTGAACTACACACAATTTATCTGCAAACTCTCACAAACAAACACACAAACGCACAAACACTCTTAGTACATACTTCTGTACAAAGCTGTATTACAGCCCTAAAGGTGAGTGAAGCTTCTTCACACTGCTAGTGCCAGATGAGCAAAACATGTGAGTGTGTGTGTGTGTGTGTGTCTTAGTTCTCTAGTACTCCTGAGATCTTCTCATAGGGCATGGTGCCAACGTCTGGCACAGGAGAGTACCCGCTGCCTGCCACTCCATGCCACCCAATCCCCCTGGCATCAGCCCTTCACCTAAAGGCACTGCGAGATGTGAGCCAATCAGATCTCAGATCATGGTGGGGGGTGTGGCCACATCAAGGGGCTTTGTAAATCGATCTGATAGGGGATGACTCAAGCACGACATATGTAGAGACCCAACACACACACAAAAACATTTCTATTCAGTGTTTGTAGAAATGTGTATCTATTTCTACCTTTAAGTCCTCCAGCAAAGTTCCAAACTACAAGTTGGAAAATGGTAATTTCTATTAGGGCTGGGTGATATAGCAAAAAGTATTGTCCATATATTTTTTCCTATGTATTGATATTTATTACGATATTCCTTTCATACCATAAATGGAAATTAATGGGAAAGGAAATGCATTCCACACTGTAAAAAAAGAAGCCAATTTCAACTTAAAAACTTAAGTTCGGTTGCAATTGCTAAAAATATTAATATGAAGATACTTAAACAGTCTATGGTTACTGTATACTTAGCGATAACTCAGGGTTACTGTTAAAACTTGCAAATGTAATCAGAGCGATGATTTGCGATGTCTTTGAGCAACACACACACACTCACACGTCCATCACAATGGATTGCATGTGCCATCAAGTCATGCGTCTAAAACAGTGCCAAAACAATGCAAGATATGTATACTAAATGGTAACTCAGGGAGTCAGGGAGGCGCTGGTCACTCAGGAACAGGCGTCTTAGGGACGGCCTCCGTGTCAGTGTTTTGGAGAGTGGGCGGCACTTGGATGGACTCTGTGGCCGTGGATGGGTAGCAGGAGCGGACATAGGGGCTTGAGCCGACACTGGAGCGAACTCTGGAATTTCTCTCACTGGAACGGACTCGGGAGTTTCTCTTACTGGAGCGGACTCGGGAATTTCTCTTACTGGAACGGACTCGGGAATTTCTCTTACTGGAACGGACTCTGGAATTTCTCTCACTGGAACGGACTCGGGAGTTTCTCTTACTGGAACGGACTCGGCAATTTCTCTTACTGGAGTGGACTCGGGAATTTCTCTTACTGGAACGGAATCTTACTGAATCGGCGATGTCACTCATGGAACTGATTGTCATTTTACAACCTGGAACAGACTCTGGAGTGAACTCAGGGGCAGGAGCAGACTCTGGAGTTGGCTCATGGTTTGGAGTGGACTGGAGCGGACTCTTGTTTGATTTTGGTTTGGTGTCGGGCATATAACCCCACATATAAGGAGCTGGTGGGCGTAATGACCCATACCACAGCCAAATTAAAGTTGGATTGGCCAGTGGAGAAAGAAGAGATCGCCCCAGGCAGACCGGCTGAGCGATTCCTCGTGTGTCATATGCTCCATTGAGCCTTCCTATTATTCTCCACGATTTGTTTCTGAGATTGTGGGATAAACCAATTTCAGTGCGTGTTCACGCCACCTCCAACAACCAGCTATTCTAGCTGGGGCTTGTTGAAGTCAAGCCGTTTCATACCTAGTGTGGAATTCTCGTGGAAGGATCCAACCTTGCCATCTAGGCCTTGCCAGTCCATCTAAACTCAAGGCTTGTGTGGACAAGGCTTGTATGGCAGAGTCCAGCACACCATGTTTGTGTTGCAGGCTTATCAAGTAGACCATCTAAAGGATCTTGATTTGAATGAGGAAGTTCATCAGTACGCAGTCCTGGAGCTCCGCAACATGACAGATCATGCCCTCTGTGCTTCCAAGCAAAGTGGTCCGAAGTGTGGGCCGCTCGATTGGTGCCATGGTAGTTACAAAGAGGGATTCATGGCTTAACTTATTGGGGCTCAAGGAAAAGGAAAGAGCCTTTCTTCTTTACGCTCTGGTGATACCTACGGGACTTTTTGGCACCGCTGTTGAGGTAGAAGTCCGAGGAGGCAAAGGTTAAGTCAGCTGTGTTACATATCTCGCCGCGAGCAAGGTCCTACATCCATCCATCTCTTCTGGCTCGGTAACTGGTCCCAGTTGGAGACAGGGTCAGAAGGAAAGTGTTGCTGCCCACGCCTAGCCTCCAAGGAGTCAGGGCATGAAGTGCCAACCTCGCATGGGGCAAAAAGGAGATCTAAGAGAGGTTTTGTTCGGCCAGACATAAAAAGCCAAACCCTTAGAGCCCTCTTTAAACACCATACACTTACATAACAGGGATCCTGAAATGTTTTTCTCATTTTCTCTTCAGCTGAGGAAAGAAAGTCATGTACATCTTGAACGGCCTTAGGGTGAGTAAATAATCAGAAAGTTTTCGATCCTGGACTGCTTTTTATTACAGTGAGAAGTTAAACATATCAGTAAGAAAGACCGTTTGGCATAAAATAGTTAGGAATCAATTAAGGGGAGCCATTACCAAAGTATCCCAAACATTCCAACCCAGCAACTAGCAACCAAACATGAGTTTATGGCAGGACTTTCTGTATGAAACTACACGCTTTACAGAACTACAATCGTTAAGTGGAATCGGAACCAAAATTGATTCATTAAAAGGCAACAGTTACAATTACAAATTCAACATGTTTAATAGCAATTAGCAACTACCATGATTCTTTAAATGATACACCCCAACTCATAGATCCAGGGCTCAAAGAAAACTTACAATTATGGCTTTGTCAATTGCATTCGTCTTGTAAACGATCATTCCGACATGACTTGAAGGCAGCTTGTGTGTTTAACCAGACCAGAATATATTGAAAGGTTATGCAAGATGTATTGCTAGCAGTTTTTTTCCCGCTAAATATAGAGTTCAATACATTTAGTGCTACTGTAAGAGCATGCCCTGAATTGGATTGAATTATTAGGAGGAAGCAGAGGGGGGAGAGCACGAAAAAAAACAGTAAAAAGAAAAATAGAGCCCAGTTCGCTTGAAAATGAAGGTCTGAGCGTGGGAGAAATGCCTTTTGGACTAGTCACTGTTAAAACTTGCAAATGTGCTCAGAGCGATGATTTGTGATGATGTCTTTCTGCAACACACACTCTCACATGTCCATCTCAATGGATTGAGAATTGCCAAGAGTGGTGTTCCCAGTTAGTCTCATTCTCACATTTGGTCATAGCTGACATAACTTCAACCCTTATATAGCAAGTGCCGTCTAGTCCTGCATCTAAAAAAGAGCCAAAACAACACAATAAAGATGACGAGAAAGAAAAATAGAGTTGAAAGGTAAATACATACAGCTGTGAGCATTTCTTGACAGACAACAGTACCAAATATTTTCATCTGAAACAGCTATTTATTTATTTATTTTTTCAGTTTTGAGCCAAAATTATTTTGGATGGCCGAAACCAGTGACCGAAACAGACATTTATTTAGCGCATCACATTTTCCACCTATTTTGTCTCAAAGTCTCAACTTTAAAATTCTGTCAATTTAAATAAAAAAGCCAAACAATAAACGTAGTTTGGCGCTCTTTAAGTTCTGTAATTAAAAAGCTGATATAAAAACTGCCTTACGTGCAATTTCAGTGTTACAACTTACTTTTTTAGCAATTGGAGTGTTGATTATAACATAAGTTCGAATAACTCATTAATTATTTATTTTCGATTTTCGGCCAAGTGCACATAAGTATTTATATAAACACACACCTGCATACACATTTAGCCAGTGATAAGTGACATTTCGCTTTCCCAATATTGAACAGCACCAGTCGCCACTGGTATACACACACACTCTCTTACACACACAGGCCCAGGACCCCTGTCCCTCTTGAGGCCTTCTGCAGGCCGATAAGATGCTATCAGTTGGCCCTTAAAGCACTTGAGAGCCACTTTAGGAGATCACTGGGGCAATTACCATGAAAAGTAAAAGATACTGCCTATATTGATGTTAGATTAATACTGACCACCTCCACATTGATTTTTCTTCCTCCTCCAGCGCAGACTTACCCCATTTTACGTTCCCAGTGATCTGAATTTGGGATGCTAACGTTGTTTTATGGGACAGTCTCTCTCTTACACACCCACACCGCGATAAACCTTTCGTTTGAGCGCACTATCTATGGTTTCAGAGGCCAATCTAGAGAGGGAACGCTTCTTATCGGCTGATGTTATTCAATTGTTCCACGCCGATCAGGACCATTAGCGCTTGGTGCTAAATAATGCATCCTGTTTTAAAAGGCCCCTTATCTGGCCCCTGTTTGTTTCTAACATTATTAGTATCGGAAGGGTAATGACAGTAAAAAAAAGGACGATATGAACTGATTGACAAAGCTGGGACGTCTCAAAAGGACACCGTCCATTTGGGAGGAGACGTCAAGGTTTATCTTATTGTTATTCAAAGGGCAACAATCCACCGGGGGACCCTGGGAGGCGATTTAAATGCGATTCATTTAAGTGTCGCTGATGAATCTACACACACTTTTTCACTATCTCTCGCTCTGTCTTTCTCTTAGACATACAGTCTTGTTGCTATGAGACAGATTTATACGATGTTCTGGCCTCTGGTCCTTACCGGCCCTTATCGCTGAAATTATGGGATGGCAGAAAGCCATTAAAATTCTGCTTAGGTTTCACCTTGGTAAATGCTGCTACCCATCACAATATCAATCAGATATTGCACAAATATTCACATATATATGTTGAGGGAATAGCTAATAAAATTAGAAAATTATCGTGTAAAATTATACAGGTTAATCAAATGCATTTATTAAACAGCATCCTGGTGACACCTAGGTCATGGATTCGATTCCCAAGGAAAACATGAGCACATGAAATGTGTGCCTTGCATCTGCCAATTGCCAACAATAATTGAAATTTCAGTATTTTTCAACATGCAAAAAATTAAAGAGCCCGTATTAAATAAAGTTGCAAAGCTTGGTTTTTACATTATTGCAGAAACTTTCTTCCCAGTCTGTCAGTAATACACGGTTTAGTTCTGGTCTCTATTTTAAATGTTAAAAAGCATAAAAAGTCCTCTTCAAAGCTAAACAGGCTGCTAAAGACAAATGAATATAGATTAAACCAACTACAAATCAACTAGTTGGTTGTTGAATGACTTGTGGAACTCATATATAGTCCATTTCACCTTTCATAAAAAGTACTCTTTTGTTGTTCGAATAATTGATATGGTTTTGACAGGTTAGCAAAGGCACCAACAAAATTATAGTCTTCAGTTGGCACAGGTACTTGAAGTTTATCTCCTCTTAAAATTTATGAGAGTCAGACAGTAAACAAACAGGTTGTTAAGGCTCCCGACTTTGATGCAGCGGTCTCGGTCATAGGAACAGTTGGTGGCATAAAAGTTAAAATAACATACTACTCCCTCAGGCCTTTGTGTAAGTAAACAGTCAACCTGGATGCACATAAAAAAATTTGATGACTAATAATGCACCAGCATAAATGTAAGGTAAATTTGTAGATCGCCTTTAACACTGTTTGCTAAAAAAAATAATAAAAAAAATGGCTCATACTCAGCATTGGTCACGGCAGTTTGGAAATCAAATGTGAGTGGCACTAAAATGTTAACACTTTACAACGTACCACCCCTAACTGATAATGTTCACAAATGAAAACATATGAAACATGCTGATGCAACCAAACCTTTTTAGCTTGCTTCCAGTATTTGAGCTCTTTTATCAAGACTCGTGTTTCATGGGACTTGTACCTGATAACATGAGCTATGTTGTACCAGACAGGCTACCGAGCAAAGTTTGCCATGCCAGAAAAATTGGTTATGTGATAAAAAAATTAGAGTTGATAAAAACATTAGAGTTAAATGCTTATAACTTTGGGTGTGGTCAATTTATTTTCACGTGAGTCATCTTTTTGAGTTCCTGAATCGTTGCCGAGTCCAACGATACCAAGCATGGTGGGTTACATCTTTCGGTTTGTGTAGCATTGCGATTTAGCGCGGAAAAAAATGGCGATATCTTCGAAACGGATTGTCCGATCGCGACGAAACCACCGTCAGAAGTTTAGGTCAGAAACATAGGTCGATAGCTAAACATCAATGCCCAAATGCGAAAATATTGATAGTAAAGGGTAGTAAAATTCAAACAAAGTCATGCGTCAGTCATTTTTTACCTGTTTTTTCATATAAACGTCTATAACTCTGAAGTGAATTGAGATATATTCACCAAAATTGACACACATATGTATGGGCTCACTCTGAGGACACATAATAAAAATCTTTAGCTGTTAATTTATTAGTTTAAAAATCATGCACTAAGCTACACGTTTTTGACATCATAGCATTGTGAAAGGAACAATATAAGTGATACGTATTTTTTTAATCGATAATCTGCTCCGTAACTATAATTGGAGTGAAAATGAGTAAAAGTTGTGATATTGCAGTGCAGTGAATATTTAGGCATATTTTTTTTTCAGGTTTGCTATAATGTACGTAGAAGCATTGTGCCTATGTTGATTAAAATCCCAAAGCAGAGGCTTAACAGAACATAATAGGTAATTGGCCATGGGTTCCCTTGATTTGACAAGAAAGCAACCATCTAGCAACCACTTTGAACACCTGAACAATTCTCTGGCGACCACTCAAAACGCCTTAGTATTGTGGCACCACTATGCACGCACCAATAAAAGTTCTTCCGAAAATGTAAAAATCGAGCTGATTTTTTGATCTGTAAGATGATTCTTTTGAAACACAGAAGACATTTAGTCAGGGCAACCGCACAAACATGATTATACAAGCGTGCGTGTGAGAAAGAACGGGAAATGCCAGCTAACTGTTTGTCTCTTCCATTTGAAGCTGGCACCAGCATCAGTTACAGATCCCGTCCATAATCCATCTGTGTCCCGCTCACCCCTCTCAGTGTAATCAGGGCGCTAATTCAAATTTGGGAGGAAGACAATCCGTGACGGACGTTTTTTGTGCGACTCCAAGTGGCGTCCCCCATGACCGACTGAAATGTGCTGCAAAAACTGTCTAAAGGAGAAATAAAAAGACTGTGAAGTGAAAGAATACCAATGAGCGCTTACAGAAAATGTAAAGACACGGGCATAGACAGTGAATTAAAGTTAGCCGAGCACTTAGGACTGCCTAATATAAAATAACACCCCGACTTCAACAAAATCATTACTCTCCGCCTCATTTCATCTATCTGTGGAGGAGAATACACCCCAGACGTGTAGAGTAAAATAAAGTAGACTATCCTCCACAGCCCTCAATTATGTGTGGGTGAGAGGTAATAGTGAGGAAGAACTTTCGGATAAGGTACTGTGCTCCCATGCTTCTTTTCTCTGCCAGCAGCCAGCCACATCTCCGCTGCGGTTTAAGGCAGTGTTGAGTTACGGCTCAGCAAACCACGTTATTGCATTTGCAGCCTCTTTCCTCTCACGAGCCTTCACTGCAGCTAATTAAGACGAGCGCGGACTCGTCACAATCATACGCACCTTGCAGAGGAAAGAGAGGGATTCGGAGAAAGAATAGAAAAGAACAATTTTCTTTGTGGACATTATCTGTTCCCATTCATTCTTTTCACTTTTGGGTTGATAGAGCAATTTGCCTTTGGCTTGAATCCAAGGACGCCTTCGCTGTATTTACTGTTTGACTGCGCTGTTGACATCGTCATGCACATCCTCAACAGAAACCCAGGCTAGAATCTATTTTAATACAGGTGACAACACCCATCGTTTCCCATAATGGCTCACCGTATGACTACTAAACCTAGATATTTTTGTCTTTTTGTTTCGTCTGTTGCTGCTATGTGCTATGATAAGGTCTTGTAAATGGTTGCCAGGGTGTTGCTATGGCAATAAAATGTTCCAAGTCATGTTTAGTGTGTTGCTATGGGGTTCCCATGGTGTTTTGTTGTTAGTAAGCAGTTGCTAATATTTTTCGCAGTAATTTTTTGCGTGATGGTCTAAAGTTTCAAGTTTCAGGGCGACTGCTGGTGCGCTGCTATGCCGTAGCTAAATAATTCAAAATGGTTTTTAGTATTTTGCTAAGTGGTTCTAGTCTGGTAATACCAAACTCTGCTACTTCACTTTGCTTCGTAGAGTGTTTTCAAGTGTTATCTTTATCGCGAGGGGGCGCTTGTCTGAAGTATAAAATCACTGGTTACCCGTAAGCCAATCACTTAACGTTTGGTTATGCGCGCATCAATCTAAACCTGTAAACACATAGATTATATGATGCGAAAACTAAACCATCGAGCGAAATACCGGATTGCGCATGGCTGTGAATGACTTTTGTAGATTATGTGAAGTAAATCTACGCATCCACGGCAAAATCGTGGCCTCTAACTAATATTTGACAGTAGAGGGAAACAGGAAAATGTTCGTAGCCAACTGTCAAAGTTGGGATTAGTTCTGTTAAAGACAGCTCTTTGTTCATCTCGAGTCTGTCGGAAATGCTGCAACTTAATTGGAAGATTACAGCATAACATGGCAATATTTAAGAACTGGAAAAGAAAGGAGACACTGACCTGTCAAAAGGTCAGTTCGAGCTTGACAGATAAAAGAGACCGAGACACTCCCTCTGTCGGGAGTATGGCCAGAAAATCACCTCCGTTCAAAATGTTTAACAAACACTCTTCTTGGTCGGGCACCAGTTCGCAAATGCCGGGAATATTCTCCACAACAGAGCGAATTGCATCCCGTGTGTGTCTCCATATCCATGGTCATTTTCGATTTCCCCAATCTTAAACGCGCCGGTTGGCGTCTAAGCAGCCCGTTCTCATCCCAAGGCATCATAAACGACGCTTAGCAATGCGTATACATCCAACGAGCATGGCACCCTTTAGTGTAAATATGAGACGCAGATATATATATGGGCCAGAAGACGCCTCCTAGTGGTCTAACCCTAACCCTACACCCGACCTTAACCTACCCATAACCAAAGTGTGTTATATTGACGCTAAAGGGTGCCATGTGCGTTGGATGTCTACGCATTGTCAAAAGCATCACTATATGACACCCTAGGATGAGAATGTGTTGGTTCTGGTTGATAATTTGCATCGACTCATTTGGTAGTCATTTGGTATTTCAAGTTTATATCAATTATTGTATTCCCTGGGAATTGAACAGGAGGGGTCCGTATCCTCTTTTTGACCAAAAAAAAAACCTCCAGCATTTTCTATTTGTGTGATAGTGCTGATCCCACTATTAAAGGGATACTCCACTTTTTTTGAAAATAGGCTCATTTTACCACTCCCCCAGAGTTAAACAGTTGAGTTTTACCATTTTCGATTCCATTCAGCCGATTTTCTGATGTCTAGAAAAATATCAGTAACCAGACAGTTTCTGGTCTCATTGACTTCCATAGTATATATTTTTTCCTACTAAGGAAGTCAATGAGAAAATCGGCTGAATGGATTCGAAAATGGTAAAACTCAACTGTTTAACTCTGAGGGAGTTGTAAAATGAGCCTATTTAAAGTGGAGTATCCCTTAAAGACAGAGCTTGGTCTTCTCTAACCCTTTTTTGTTAGAAAGATATTCAAAATGTAAAGCATGATTAGGGACAATCGCCAAGTAACTATGATATTCAAAATGTGTCAACAGTATAAAACATGAACAGTATTTTGTTTCTTGTAGTTTAGTCATACCAGCTGTTTAACAGTGAGTGTGATGTATTTTCTTTGTTTCATATTACTAACTGAAACACAAGAGACCCTTTAGTCAGGCTTGTAGTATAGGCTTGCAAATATGTTACAAACATCAGTTCTGCACAAAACACAGTGGTCAGACAGTCCAAGGATTCCAATTAAAGTGCACCAGGCTAACAACAGGAAACTGAGTTATAGCTAATCAAATTAGAAGAGAGTTATGACAACATCAGTGCTCACAATAAAGTCGTTATTCACATCAGGCATTTTAACTGTTTAGGAATATCTTCCTCTGGATGGAATGTTACAGTTTTATGCTATACAGATGATTTGGTAACAGAAATTGTGCTTCACACACTTATGTCAATCCATTCGTTGAACTGTGTTAATCAGAAGTTCAATTATTCACAAAGAGGTGTATAAATAACACTGGATAGACTGGTAAAGACCACCATCAAGCACATGTACAGTGATCAAATATATTAATTGAATGTACATTCTTCATCGTTTTACATGGCTATTACAAAATAAATAAATTTAAGATTACCAAAAAAATAATTTTAGTTGTAAATTATCTTAAGGCATTAGCTAAGAAATGTAATTAAATGCAGTGAAAACAAGACAAATATAATAATTGTATTTATTTATATGCATTATGCAGTGCAATGTAAGTAAACACATTTTTACCGTATGTATTCCCTCTGAAATCCTCCACATCCCCCATCTCCACCTGCCTAGATCTGCTATGGGATTTATGTCTAATCTATTCATAACAGCAGCGTGTCTTACATGCTGTGTGTCGATGTATTAGCAGCAGAAAATGGCAACATTTAGCTATCTAACATCTGTTGATATACAGTAGGAGAAAGGAGAGAACATTATGTTTCCATGGACAACGGGGTATAATTTAACAGCCATAAACCAAAAGTATTTTTCCACTTAATAACATTTAGTTCCATGTGTCACCAATCAGAATTCCGGAGAGCTTGGCAACTAATCGAGTGAATATTATCTTATCCATCAAATTGAAACTATCTCTCGAGTCAAAGGACTCTATAGTGCAGCATGGGGAGATTTGCAAAGACCAGTATGTGCAGCATCTGAGAGAGGCCTGAGTTGGCTCGCTCTAGAGAAATAGGATTATAGTAAAGAGAGCGTGGCCCCAGTAACATGCTCTTTTCACAGCCATGGCATATTTGTTGCTCCAGCTCAAAACTGCTTCATTAAAGTCCTGTGGTTCCTCTTCTAGGCTGCCTGGTGGCATTATTTCCATTCCACCAGCTATTTCTGTCGTAGATAATTGATAGGCCTTGATAATTAATGTGTGACAGGCAGCATGTCGAGGATTGAAAAGGATTTGTAAAAACAATTGTTTTACTGTGTCATTAGTTCTCTTCTTTGACATGGGTTTTATATATTCCAGCCTTGTTGGAATTGCTGTGTTTGGTTTGATTGGAGATTTTATTACTTTAACCTAACATGTCATTTCCATGTAGCATGCAGCTTAACTTTACAGTATCTCATTTTGTGATCTTGTGTAAATATTAACAAATATAAAGACAGTTTCTTCATCTTCATTTTTATCTTGTTTAAGGTGGAATTTGACTTCAGTACAATATCATATAATATACATAATATATATATATATATGAGTTCAGATGCAAAAGCCTCTAAATGCCATTTGAAATTTTCTTCTAAAATGACCATTTTTATC
>JAOTRC010000031.1:15859257-15871578 GCA_027497675.1 Cyprinella lutrensis
ATCTTAATGTTCTTCAATATTTAATGCATATTTGAATAAATCTGGCAAGTTTTTATGACAGCCACCATTTAAATGTTCATATAATCTTATATTATAAAAATAAATAAAAGTGTAATTTAAGTGTTTGTATAGCTACAAAACAGTTCATTATTATTTTCATATTAGGCTAATGAAGCCTATAGGCTACAACTAGACTCCCATAGTTTAGAGCATTAGTTAAGAGATTTGATTTCCTTGAGAAAATTTCCCATTTATTGTAACTGATATCCAAAATAATCAATATCGAATCAAATCAGAATCCAAATCGAATCGAATTGTGAAATTTGTGTCAATACCCTGCACGTCTGACTTTGGTTGAACTGGCTGTCCTTGACACCTAATAATATTATACTCAGTTGAGAGTTACCTCTGACGCCTTAGCGTTCTTACCGAATACCCAAGAATTAAATTTACCTTACTGCATTCTAACCCCGCCTAAAAGTCTCAAAAGAGTGGAATGACATCTTGCACCCTATTGACACTATCACTTCAAAATAAGGTCGTAACCTGTAACTTGTCACACTAACTAACTTGCTATGCAGCAATAATAAACAGACAGACTTCATCAAATGTCCTTCAAATCACAGCTGGGAGAGTTCCTGAAGTTCTCAGAGAATCTCTCACCCCACCTCATCCCTCACCTTTTTCTAGTAATAGGGATAAAATACATATTTTGTCTTTAATTTAACCAAGATAATATAATCGATATTGTCCAGACGGTGAAAAACATTGTGATATTAATTTTTGCTCCTATTGCCTACCCCTACATGGAGCTTTTAAAAAAAAATCCCTAAATCGTAAATAACCAGACAGCAATATACACATTGTTTACCTTCATCCCTGTAGCGATGTGTGGAGGTGTATCAGAGATCTGTCTGTCATCTGCTGAACTTCCTCTCTTTAGATCGATAACCGGAGCAAGAACATTTGACTGTCTCGTCCTCTGTGTCTGCAAAAGAAGTCAGTTTCATTTGGCGGTCACACTTTTCAACTTTGACTCAAGAACTAATTCCCATAACTTTTCAAGTTATTTGTGGTTACTGGATAATCTCATGCACAAAAACATATGAATGATATATTTTATTATATTATAAATAACATAATATATGATAGAGATATTACTCACAATGACCCATTTTTTGCCAATTAAATATTTTAAATCCAACCAATCATAGAAACCAACTAAATTAAGAAATTTCAGATTTTTTCCCTTGGAAAACCCTTTTAAAAATTCCCAAATATTTTCAGGGTTTACTTGCTAAAAAGGAACATTGACACCTATACTCACTAGTTATTAATATAGACACACTTTGTTATGGTCAAACATAAACACTGACCCACCTTTGCTTGTGTCAATGCAGCTTTCTTCACTTTCAGCTGAGACTGAAGCAGTTTAAAGTTTTTAGACCATCCTTCTGTTTTAGTGTCGCTCGTTGCGACCCCCAAATCATCATATAAAGACATTTTACCTCCTTCCCAAATAAACACACTGAAATACACAAACATGAAACAGGATTAATACATATAAACGTGTTCCAAACATCAGTGTGCAATGAAACAGAAGCTAAAGTAACGTTATACGAGTTGCCAGTTAGAAGTCTATATGTATTTTAAATTCTATGTATTTTATATATCTAAATTATAAGTCTATATGTATTTTAAATCATTCTAAATGAACCTGCAGTTAGACCTTCCGTTACAAAAAAATGATAAAACAAGGTTCCTACAGTCAAGTATTATTTATGCGTTTAGCATTCACCTCCAAACGTGTTGCAACGCTTATTGTACTATATAAACACACTAAACTATTAATGTCTAAGCTTAAACCACTCATGCATGTAAACTGTTCAAATATCTGAAGCTAAATACACACCTTTTACGAAAATAAATGTTCTACTCGTTCAGCACTGTCGGTTAGCATATCACGCTACAAGAGTGATGTCGCGGACGGATGACATCACAGACCGTGGCCAAACAAACGCAACCGCATCACATATATCATCAATCTCCCTTTCTTTCTCTGTTTTTTTTTTTCTTTTATCGTGTGAAGCCTTGCTTTTTAAATAAACATTAACATTACCCATTGACTTTCGTTCATATGCAAATATTAAATAATAATGCACATGAAAATTAAACAGAAACAGAACAAGAAAACAAGAAAAAACATCATAAAGTGTTAGGGAGGTAATAATATAAAAATCTAAATAAGAGTACAATAGGGTTAACAGAATCAAAGAAAACATTTGAAGAGCTCACAAAAAATCAAAGAGATAACTAAATTACAGTGTAAACAATAGTTCTGCATTTAAATTATCAGCCAGATCATTTGCATAATGTGAAAAATGCACTTGCATTTTTACCCAAAATGAAAATTAATATTAGTTCAATAACTTACCGTTCTGACAGTTTTCACCTCTATTATAACAGTGATTAAGAATTAAACTTATGTACGGTAGACTCAGAAGTCTCTCCCCTATTGATCTAATATTAAACTCTTATAATTTAACATTTAGCCTACTCTCCTTTAACAGTCAGAAGCAAAGCAGCTGGGAACTAGAAGTCTGTAACCACTGCTTGTAACTCATTCCGTGAATGTGTAAATATACATTCACATTTATGGGAGCATTTATGTGCAAAATATGTACATAATAAAAGATAAAACCTTAATGACATTAGGCCTACATGTAATGCATTTCTAAATCTGTTATCAATACCATACATTTTCAAAGCAAATATATTGCAGAATATTGAAAAATATAAGCACTAGTTCCCCATATAGAAACGCATTATGTAATATCACATCATACTTTGCAGTATATTAACATATTTTTTGTTCCATAAGGCAACTCAGAGTTCAAGTTTTAACTTTGACCCTCCCAGAGCTGTTGAGCTTGGTAAAGCCGCAGTTTCCTCCTCATCTTGAACCGTTTCTCCTCCTAATATTGCTTTAAAATATACTGTAGCATTCTGTGCAGAATTTAAATGGTTCTGATACATTTTCCGGTAGCTATGCACCGACTTGCGCATATGATCCGCTCTGTGCTACCGTGTCTCTGAACCGAAGCAGACTGTGTGCGCACTGCAGCGGTTTGCCTGACGTGAAACCAGACTTTATTCGCCTATTTACACTGTCTGAATCAAACCGTATCCCCTAGTGCACTATGTGCCATTCACCATGTAGAAAACAGTATAAATGTGGGAATAAGTGACCAATTTCAGCTGCAGCTTCAGCATCAATTTATAATGTGGGGGACGGGAAGCTTCCGATTTTAGAGCATTTGATTGGACAGAACATCTGATGAGAAGCTGAAGTGTATGTTGTAAAGTGTACAACTGTATTTTGGACCTTGAACCGTTTGGTTCCCATTGAAGCCCATTATATAGAGGAAAAAAATCTATGGAATGTTCTCATCAAAAACCTTAATTTCTTTTCAACTGAAGAAATAAAGACATGAACATCTTGGATGACATGGGGGTGAGTAAATTATCAGCAAAAGTTTTTTTTTTAAAGTGAATTACTCCTTTAAACAATAGGCCTAACAACAACTTTAATGGAGTCATATTTGAATTACGCACGTCATCCTTCAACTGCCCTTTGACTATGGTTCAAAATCGCATCGTAAGCGTCCGTGGAGGACTTTAACTGTGACTATGATTAACAGGACAGACAAGACACCAACGAAGCCAACACATGTTGCTGTCTGTCAGAGGATGCACGAAGGCAACTCTAGCTTAATGGTGACTATAAACTAGAGCTGTCCGTTAAGGAACCAAATGGTAGGCTATTAGTTTATTTTAGTGGACGACAGAAGTGGATTAATCTATAGGCGAAATGGTGCAATTTCGAAAGCCTTTGTAAATGAGTTCCCTACACACGTTGGGAATTCTCTTTCTCTCGTATAGCTACTTGCATAATGAATTGTGATTGGTCCTTCTTTACAATTGCTATTTCACAATCTCGCCTTAAATTTAAGCTATTGAGAATAGACGGTCACCAAG
The DNA here is from genome assembly GCA_027497675.1 of Cyprinella lutrensis. Lineage (NCBI taxonomy): Eukaryota > Metazoa > Chordata > Actinopteri > Cypriniformes > Leuciscidae > Cyprinella > Cyprinella lutrensis. The sequence continues at coordinate 15,863,296 of JAOTRC010000031.1, forward strand.
CGTCGTGACAGCGGCACGGTCTCGTGACAGCAGCATTGTGTTGGCGTTCGTTTACACTACTACACACAACATTAGATAAAACATATATTGCCCTTAAAATTTAAATGTCTGCTATTCAAGTTCATTTAAAACGCAAGTGCCTTATAAGCTAAGCTAGCTATTTCCTGCAGGAACTGCAATCGCGCAGTTCGCACGGGCGCGCCCCCGAAGTGAATAGTGAAAGTGAAAGATGGTGTGGGCAGAAATTGACGTTTCCTTTCAAACACAAATGTATAGCAGCTCTCTGCCTGAGGTGCGATTTGATACACATAGCCTACGTGAGGATTTACACTTCTGCGCTCCTTCTGAATTCACCGGGACAAGTGGACATGCATATGATGGTTATATTGATTTTAATGACGGCCGCTTATCAGCAGAATACTATTGCGAGAGCAAGCGGTAAGTTGAGGAACATCACGGGGAAAAATACATTTATATGTTTGGCAAACCTGAACAGTGTTAATGCATGTATTATTGCACATATTATGTTGAGGTTTAGCATTGCAGTGTGAGTGTGGACTCTACAACTACTAAATTGAATTGCTTGGCTAAAAAAAAAAAAAAACGTTTTTCGTTTATTGCTCTTGCATCACATGGCCTTCAAGTAAAAAAATAAAGACACAAAAAACGAAACCACGTCTTAGAAAAAGAAACTTTAACTGAAAATGACGTATTGAAAACTCATTATTGTGTCAGTTTCCTAGATAGCCTTATTGATAGCCTATAATAATTGTAGCCTATAATTTGCAGCTTGGTTGTTTATTTATTATTAAATATTGTCCTTTTTTCCATACTGGGAATAATTCGGAGGTAATGCCTGATTAAAAGACTGCTGTATTTGATCCAAAACAGTCAGCAATGGTTTTCAGTAGGGCTGTGAACGTATTAGTGAAAAATATAAAAAAAAATGAAAATATAAAGTTACACATTTGAATTATCCTTTGGGGATCTTGAGGTAGTTATTGTGAAATTGGAAGTTTATATTGTTACATTAGGCTATTAGAATTAAGCTTGTTCCCTCCAAAAAGAACACTGTGTCATTAGCCTACCTTTTCTAACTTTCTTTTAAACCTGTGTGCTAATATTGTTTATGCTGTACCGAAAATTAGTCCTTGCACACTTAACAATGGGTTTCATTAGTTAACTTCCTTTGTTATAAATCAGAATCAACAAAAGCTCTACTGCATTGATTAATATTGGTTATTGGTTAATATTAATATTGGATGTTAAAATCTAAATTTACTAATAAATGATTCCATTAAATTTAGTATTTGTTATAGGGATGGGCTACAATTAGCCTAATCACGATTAATCGCATCCAAAATAAAAGTTTGTGTTCACATAATATGTGTGTGTAGTGTGTATAATTAATTTGTATATATAAATACCCACACATGCATGTATATATTTCATAAAAATGTGTTATTAATATATCAAATATTTATATTTTTATATCATATTAATTGTGAATAAATATATATATATATATAATATATACATGCATATATTTCTTAAATGTATACATGCATGTGTTGGTATTTATATATACAAATTAATTATACACACACACATATTATGTAAACACAAACTTTTATTTTGGATGCGATTAATGGTTTCCCAGCCCTAATTTAAACAATATTTCAGAAAACCTGTTATCCAAAACATGTACTAGTTTTTTCCACATTGATTATGAATCCTGTTCACCTGTGGTGTCTTGCTTAAATAAAATAACTTGTATTTCATAATTTTATCCCAAATTTAGGATCAATCTTTGGGAAGCTGGCGACTAAAGAGACAAATTGGCGACGAAGAGGAAATCACCTACAAATTCAGCCCTAAGTTTGTCCTGAAGGCCGGTCAGACGGTGACGGTAAGCGAACTGGACCGTATCTCATTTTCTCTTCAACTCGGGATGTTTTCTAGTCGTTAATCGGTTGGTTCTGTGAAAGGTGTGGAGCGCCAACGCCGGCGTGTCCCACAGTCCTCCTTCAGACCTGCTGTGGAAGAGCCAGAGCTCTTGGGGCACCGGAGAGGTGATCATCACCACATTGGTCAACTCGAGCGGAGAGGTACGAGGAACACCAGCCTGGTTCGGCCTTTGCTGCTTTTGTTGCGTGCGAAACTGCGAATGCGATAACGAAACTTTTATTTGCAGGAAGTGGCGAAGCGAACCGTCACGAAAAGCGTAGTGGAGATGGAGAACGGCGATGATGAGGATGGAGATTTTGGAGATGAGGATCTTTTCCATCAGCAGGTAATTGTCGGAAACTGACGTTTTTTGAAACTTCACGCAAAGTAGTTAAAATAAAGTTGCGTAGCATATTTGATACATCAGGCTTTAATGGCTTATGTAGTATGATATAATGAGAATATGAGGATAAATTTATTCAGAGACTCAAACTGAGCAAAAATAGCATAAAATAAAATAAAATCTTAGCATAAAATGCATGTAAATATCATTATCTGCCAATAACTTAAATGCTTAGTTTGATCACAGCTCAGTTTGTGCTATTAAAGTCTCACTGTGGTCCCTTAAACTCATCTTTGATCACCAAAATTACATATTTAAACTTTTTTCCCTGAAAAAAGGCCTTAAAATATTGAATGTAACTCGACACCCTCGTCTCATTTAGTGTGTGGGGTTCTATGAATATGCAAATGAGCCCCGCCTCCACTCACTCACTCAGAGATCCACTGGTTGGCGATCACACGTTGATCTGATTGGTTACGATGTCGTTTGTGATGTCAAACACCAGCGATTTCAAAGCGTGTTTTTGAGACTCTTTGCTTCATTGCAATTTTAAGGAGGAAATACTTTTTTTTTTTTTGTATTTACTAATGGTTTGTCTTAAACACCACACATAAACAAAATAAAAAGCTGTATTTTCTCCTCAGGGGGGCTTAAAACCATATAATGCAATGAGGATTGAGAACAATATCAAAGATATTACATTCAACATTTAAGTAATTTACAATATTTATAATTTAAATAACATTCAATATTTACATTCAAATTTGAATTTTTGAATTTTTTTTTTGAATTTTTGATTTTTTTTTTTTTAATTTAAAAAAATTTTTTGGAATTTTTTTTTTTTTGGAATTTTTGATTTTTATTTTTGAATCTCATTCAGATTTGCTATTTTGAGGACGTTTGTACGATTGCACTAAAAGACTTTGACTCGATGAGAGTCTAAACCACCCAATCGGCGGTAGATTGTGTTTTGATCATGCATAGCCCACAGAAATTAGTTTCAAACATGATACGGTAGATTTAATGTAATAACCTTTGCTGAATTTGCTCTCATTTTCAGGGCGATCCAAAACCCCGATCCAGAGAATGTGCCGTCATGTGATGGAGCACCTTTAGTATTTACCTTCACACAATTCAGTCTTTTTTGTAGAGCCACTACTTTTTGTATTCTTCGATCATGAGTTCATAACACCCCTCCCTCGATCCTTTATTTCTACGGACCTCATTTGTAAAGCCAGTCAATCCTAAGCAAAATGCCACGACCTGAAATTAGAAAGTGTTAGTCTAAGGAATCTGCATATTCATGTCTATGAATCACTCACGAATGGGGTTTTGATTATGATGGAGAGCTCATGTTCTGTAGTGCACTATAGCTCGTAACTGACAGCTGTCGATCTTGTTTGTTTGTTTGTTTTTTGCTTCGCCAACCAGACGAACAGGGTGGAAACTAAATCAAATTGCTTCGTTGACTTACTCCCGCCATTTATCTTCATTATATCTTTTCGTTATTTGTTTTGATTCGTGCTTTACATAGTATTACGTATGTTTAAATCGGTGATTGAGACGCCCATAATGCGAATGTTATATAGCGGGCGTACAGAAAACGTACGTTCACATACAATAGCAACAACATTTGAATGTAGTGTTGAATTGATCATGTGATCAATGTTTTAAATTGACGACGAAAACGCAGATTTACCAAAGAAATGGACGACGAATGGTCAACTTTGCCTTGCTTTTGCTCAACTTTTCGAGACACTCCAGATGAACCGAAAGTCGTACTTTAGTTGTCGAAATCCAGAACGTAAATCTGCATCCACCCTGTCGCGTTTTGAAGTTTTAAAAGTTTTGATTCAAGTGTTTCTCTGACAATTATGCATGCAGCGAATATTTTTATATGACATTCTCAACGAACGGATCGGAGTTGTTTTTTGGGGGGGGATGCGGACGATAGTTTGATTTTTAGCTACAATCGTATATTTTTGATAGGTTTGTCCTCAGGATTTTTCAAACCCTAGTGCACAAGGTATCTTTACATGCATTTAAAATATTTAGATTAATTGTCTTACTTGTGAATATATATTCAGTGCAGTGTGTACAAAAACGATTGACTTGGGAAACGTTTTTAAGATTTCGTTCGTTTTAAGGTTATTTTAAACTGGGGTTGTCGTAATCTTCGTGTTTACTTTCTAGGGTTCTTCTAAAGGTTCTGAGAGAACGAATTGCCTCAATCGGGACACAGATTTGTGTCAAAATTTAGTGAAATTGAGCTCAAGTATTTGTGTATGTTTGCTAACTGGCCTCTGAGCTAATAAAATCGATCTTTTTGTTAAGTTTTTTTTACTTCGTGTGACGTTTTCTGGCCAAACGCTCTACATCTGTGAATTTTAAGTTAGCTTCTGTTAGTTACAAACACTGTTTTCATGAGGAAAGTCATTTCCTTGATCTTTTCAGGTTTTATTAGACAGGGCTGTGAGTAATGTAGCGGATACAGTGTGCTTTGATACGAAATTGTCAATCCGATCTACTGTAAAGTAAAAGAAATTGCTATTTGAACTGCCATCAAAGTACAGAAATGTGAGAAATTGAGCCATAAATTGTGAAATATGAATCAAATTTGTTTTCCGTGGGGGGAATTCTTCATTGTACGAGGACTTTTGAAGGGCTAAAAGAGGAAGGCGCATGCCAAAAGTGTCTCATTATTTTTGATTTTTTTTTGTATGCATTATTCAATAAATGTTTTACATATTACATTGTGCCATTGTGGGTCTGTTAATGATTATAAACAAAAAAAACATGTCAAACTGCAACTTATACTGTGTGAAAAACATTGAATTTAGGGCAAGTTGACAATAACGCTTTAAAAGTTATAAAAGCAGGCTTTTTGACCCTCTGGATCACCTGTAGTTACAGCCAGGGTTGCCAGATCTGCACTTTTCCCACATCAGACATTATTGTAGTGTCTACTGTCCAATAATCACAAAGTAATTTCTGATAAGAAACAAAGTATCAGCTTTTAAATTCAAATTTAAATATGGCGTTAAATTTAAATGTGGCGTTAAATTCAAATTTAAATGTGGCATTAAATTCAAATTTAAATGTGGCGTTCAATTCAAATTTAAATGTGGCGATCGATCGCTGTAGCGCTTCAGTTCAAGAGTCTTTTTTTCAATTTCAATACGAGTTATATCTAGAAAAACACATGAACATCAGAAGGTATGTTGAACGACACAGTAAAACTTCCTGAAATCTGTATCATGTCTCATGTAATCGTTCAATGTGTGTTTCGACCGCGAAAAGACGTCAATAAAACATCTTGAGAACAATATCACGTAATGTTGTGTTTACCTCAGGTGAGTTATCCAGCGTTCAGTGTGTTAGTTCGCTATAAAACACCAGAAAAGAGCTCATTTACTGCTAATTATATATGTATGTCTGAATAAATTCACCATGAACAAGTGCTTGAGTTGCATACAAGTTTCCCACAGGTTTTTTTGCTTAATGTTGTGCCAATGATGACTCCGGTGACTTGTTTGGTTTGTACTTTCATTGAATGGCTGTAACATCAGGAACATTTTCAAATCAGTATTTGGAGATAAAACTCAGTTTTATGATGTGTGATCTACAGGATACCTGTGACGTTCAACCTAAGCCTGATGAATTATTCAGCGGTGTTACATATGAAGGAATCAGATGTTGCAGATATGAATAATTCAAAGAGTTTGTTTGAAATACAGATGCACCAAAAGCAACTAGAATGCTGTTAAACTGAGGCACTGCAATATCGTACAAAAAACCGTGTTGCATACAGCACTTGTGTATCGATCACTTATCCATCACTAATATATTGTGCGTGCATGTCTTTTGAACTCATTACCCACAGCTAATTTCTTCAGAAATTATATTCCTCTGAAAACACTTTCAAAAGAATTTTTTAAGCCTAAATCAATTCTAAAGCAAACCTTGTGTACACCTTAAAAAAAAAATAACATTCGGTCACTATGTTGGGTTTTTCTCCAAAAAATGTTGGGTTATTTCTAGTACACCTTTAAAAAAACATTGGGTCACTAATTTGGGTTATTTCTAGTACACCTTAAGAAAAATCACATTGGGTCACTACATTGGGTTGTTTTCCAAAAAATGTTGGGTTATTTCTAGTACACCTTAAGAAAAATCACATTGGGTGACTACATTGGGTTGTTTTCCATAAAATGTTGGGTCATTTCTAGTACACCTTAAGAAAAATCACATTGAGTCACTAGGTTGGGTTGTTCTCCAAAAAATGTTGGGTTATTTCTAGTACACCTTAAAAAAATCACATTGGGTCTCTACATTGGGTTGTTTTCCAAAAAATGTTGGGTTATTTCTAGTACACCTTAAAAAAATTACATTGGGTCACTATTTTGGGTTCTCCAAAAAAATTGGGTTATTTCTAGTACACCTTAAAAAAACCATTGGGTCACTGGGGTAGGTTATTTCTAGTACACCTTAAGAAAAATCACATTGGGTCACTATGTTGGGTTGTTCTCCAAAAATGTTGGGTTATATCTAGTACACCTTAAAAAAATCACATTGGGTCACCAGGTTGGGTTATTTCTAGTACAACTTAAAAAAAATCATATTGGGTCACTATGTTGGGTTGTTTTCCAAAAAATGTTGGGTAATTTCTTGTAATAACCCAGCTGTTGGGTTACACGTTGTGTGTGCACTTGTGCATTTTGAATTTATGTACACAATTATTGATATTTGCATTTAATTCTAGACTCTCCCCAATATTCAAGTTGTAATTTAAAAATATATTTAGTTGTGACATTTGTTTTATAAGTACTTAACAATCTTTATTTGAAAAAGTGTTAAAATAAATGTGATAAATAGTTAACCTAACTTTCCAGTTACGTTTAACTCAATGCATTGGGTTAAAATAACCCTGAAGTTGTGGAAGGTGCATAGCTGGGTTACTCGTTGGCTTATTTTTAACCCAACATTATTACGTGCTTTAAAGTAGCTCATATTTTAATTTTTAGTACTTCACCTTGTCAGGAAGCTGGCATTTAAAACACCAAACCCATTTCACCACTAGAGTGCGCCGTGACCATAAATTACAGCGTTTGCATCGTTTGATCCGCCTTTTGATGATTTTTTTTCTCGTTCTGTTGACCTCTATATATTTGCGGCTGTTTTCCTCAACGCCTCTGAAAACTGTAATATTATGTTCTTTGCACAGCCAGTGATGGAAAGGATCGATCAACAGCTGGTCTTGGCTGTTCAAGAGGAAAGGGTTTCGTTTTTGTACCGCCCGCCCACACACACACACACACACACACACACACACACACTCTGCTCTTCCACTGTCTCTCAGTCATTAGTGCGCCTCTGCCTGCAGCAGAAACCCCACCGTCTAGCCCCTCTTTCTCTTTCTCTCGCTCTTTTTCTTTCTTCCGCCCACCCGCAAACACTGGCCGTCTCCCACACACCCATGATTTCAACTCCCACACTGTGCGCTGATATCCGAAGCGTTAAGTACTCCGCACTGGACGACTCTGGCTCATTTCAGTAAACAGATCATCAGGGAGTGTGTGCTAACATGTACTAAGTCAAAGACTTGGTAACAAATCCTTCCTATTGGTACTAAACCTTCTATCATTGTATGGCGGTAACGTGTCTAATTGCCAGCGGAGGTGCTATTGTAGTATTTGACATCATAATTTGTACCATGATATTGCTAAAAATGTATCTCTTAACCAGTCTCTTAATCTCTCAAAAATGGCCAGTTTTTTATTGATTTATTTCATTGAAATGAATGTTCTATATTTTAATTTAATTGTTTTTATTAGGGCTGGGCAACGATTAATCGCATCGAAAATAAAAGTTTGTGTTTACATAATGTATGTGGGGGCACTGTGTATAATTATTTTGTATATATAAATACACACACATGCATGTATATATTTAAGAAATATTTTCATGTATATTCTGTATATAGATTTATATAT
>JAOTRC010000031.1:15956030-15968052 GCA_027497675.1 Cyprinella lutrensis
TATGTATAATAATTATTCAGTAAAGATGCATTAAACTGATATAATGTGAATGCAACCAATTATAATATTACTTTCCATTCATTTAAAAAACAGGGTTTTCACACAAACATTGAGTAACACAATTGTATTACTGATGATGTAATAATAATACGTTTCTTGATCAGCAAATCATCATATTAGAGTGATTTCTGAAGGATCATGTGACACTGAAGACTGCAGTAATGATGATAAAAAATTCAGCGTTGATCACAGGAATAAATTACATTCACATTGTAGTAATATTTCACACATTATTTGTTTCTAAATGGATTTTTGATCAAATAAAGAGACTTATTCTTACCGACCCCAAACTTTTGAATGGTAGTGAACTTTCTTGTTTTCAGAGAATACATATTGAATTACTCACTGATTTTCTTAAGCTAATTATTGTCAGTTTTTGCATTTAACATAACACCTCACTACATATTTATCAGATTTGTTGATTCCAGTTGGATGAGTAAAGTTCAATTAAATTCAATATAAATTCTCCAAAAAACATGGCAATTAATCTTCTAAGGACGATTAAATATTTTTACTGAAAAACAAGCCAAAAATGCTGGTTAAGAAAATGCTTTTTGCAGTGTAATCTCAACCTTGAGTTTCACACTCGAATGTGATAAATGATGCGAGGAAGACAAAGAGGAGTCTGTAATGTGATGAAGAAAATTATACAGAGGGAAAAAACATAATGCAGTCTGCAGGCAAACATTTCAGAGAGAGTGGAAATCCACAGGAGATTCCATACTAAAATAAAAGAGAGAGAGAAAATTAGAAGGTGCGAAAGGCAAGTGAAAGAGGGATCAAACCTTACTACTCACTGGAGTTTTGAGTGAATTCGCGGATTCACAGTTTGGCGTCTGTGAATGCAAGTGTATGAATATTTATAAAGGACAGTGAGCGAACAAGGCTGAAACGAAACGAGAACATGAGCCAAAAAGTTATCGTTTACTGCTTTCTCTCCTCTCCATTCTGAATGAAATTTCTTCAGTGTGTAATGTGTATGTAGCTGTGAGCCGCTGCCCTCAGAGTATATCTGAGAGGATTTCTGACGGTGAACTAGAGAGGGGTAGTAAAGGGCATCCGAGAGAGAGAGAGAGAGAGACCGTTTAAAGGGATATGAAAGCCTCGTGCCAAGTGACTTTTCCACCCATACACTATAATACACTGAAGCTACAAGTAAATGCAAGATCTCAGAGAGTTTCCTGTGGTTTACCAGCCTGCACTCAACAAACCTGAATATTAAAGGAGTAGTTCACTTTAAAAAAAAAACTTTTGCTGATAATTTACTCATCCCCATGTCATCCAAAATGGCCACGTCTTTCTACAGTTAAAAAGAAATTAAGGTTTTTGATGAAAACATTCCAGGATTTTCTCCATATAATGGACTTCATTGGAAACCAAACGTTCAAGGTCCAAATGAGAGTTTTAGTGCAGCTTCATAGGGCTTTAAACGACACCAGATGATGAATAAGGGTCTCATTACGTTATGACTTTACTAGTTGGGGCACATCATTATTAACTAGTCATTTAGTAATTGTAGTAATTTGCACTAACAATGAAGTAATTTATAATGTATTAATGCATATTAATGTACCTGTCATATACAAGGCTTTGGCTCATTCTGGTAATTAACATATTAATTAACGCTATTAGTTAAAAAAATGAGTTATTATGGAATTAATCCACAATTACATATTTAATTAATAACAATTGATGTATGAACTAATACATTAACCTTACAGACTCTTAGGCCCTGTTTACACGAGAACGCTCGCGGGTGAAAACGTAAAAATATTTGTTAACACTTTATTTCGATAGTCCACTTTAGACATTCTACTAACTAGAAGTAACTTTTCAACTACATGTCAATTAACTGTCATTATAGTATTAGTAGACGGTCAGTTTATTATTTGTTAACACTTTATTTTGTTGGTCCCTCAACAGACATTCAACTGACTTTAAGTAACTTGGCAACTACAAGTAAAGTTATTCTCCAAACCCAAAGCCTAACACCTAACCATAACCTAACCGTCTACTAACAGTCTACTATGATATACTAATACTCTAAGGAGAGTTGACATGTAGTTAAAAAGTTACTTATAATTAGTAGACAGTCTAAAGTGACAATCTAAATAAAGTGTAACCAAATATTTTATCGGATGTGGGTTTCGTTTACACGGCGACGGCGTTTTTTAGGCTTAAAAACGCAAAAAAGTGAAACCACCCTCCAGAGTGGAAATCTTAAAAACGCTCCACCGCCACGTTCCCGTGTAAATGGTAAAAACGCAAAAGTCCGCTTGACTGTGAAGATTGTACGCAGGCGCGTGGACTTGGTGTTGTTGTAGTATGCACTCCTAGCCACCTGAAGTGGATACTACATTGAATTTCACACACTTTTGAGTCACCATTTGCACACGGATTTCCCACACAAAACGCTCGTCTAAACGTAGAATAAAAAGTGATAACGCAACGCCACTTTTGCGTTTTCTCTTCAGAATCGTTTCCATGTAAACACAGCCTCAAATACTCGGAAAACTGTCACGATTCTCATATCATTGGTCCCAAGAGAACCCACTGTGTCTCATGGCAGGAGTTTGAGGAGACCAATAGAGAAAGGAATGGAGAAAATAAATTGTTCAACTCTGACAGGAAGTAGTGGGAATGAGAAAGTGAGAGCTGGGATGAATGCAGCCGCTGGGCGTGGGAAACAGCTGGCCTGCTCTCTCCCTAGCGACTGGCTTCCACAACACTCACGCTACCAGACTCAATCCATGGGTGTGGCATGGCATCACTCATTTAGGGAATTTATGATTTTGGATGCTTTATTTGGCATAGTGCTGCACTTTTGTTACACCCTTGTTCCCTGTGAATGTAAAAAAGACGATGTGATTTATTTTTAATACCGTTTCAAGGATGTTTGTTGTGATTTTAAATATAAAAGCGCTGTGAATTCACATTAATGTTTGTTTGTTTTTTATCAACTGTGGCGATAGTTTATTAATGGACCACTTAAGTCAAGTACTTGACCACAATGTAAGTCAAGTTTCTAGCACTTGTATTTATTTGGGTTTTCATGACCGTTTTCCAGTATCTGATTAGTAGAATTAAACTGTGGTTCATGTAGGTTGTCTAAAAACCAGTAGGTTAGTAGTTCAATCCCTGGTTCTACCTGACCAAGTGTCGAGGTGTATGGCTGACACCACCGTCGGTGTGTGGATGAGTATATGTGAATGTAAGGCAAAATGTAAAGCGCTTTGGTGGCCATTGGGTCTGTGAAAGCGCTACATAAATACAGTCCATGTTTGCCACTGTACCTTTAAGAATATGATATGTAGATTACTTATGTGAATGGAGCTCTAAAGAGACATTTTGCGTTCCCTCGAGAATGTTGTGTTCGCTAGCAAAATTTGTGCGTTCCCTAAGAAACTTTACGTTCGCTTGCAAAATGGATGGAAATGATATGAGGTGGGAGGAAAAAATATTATATAGTTTTATCAGAATATGTATATATTAGGGGTGTAACAATATATTGCGTCACAATATAGCGCAATACAAAAATGCAACAATATGTATTGTGGATAGTGGCAATATGTTTTGTGTATTGGATAAATTTCTGTGTGAGGAAAAAAAATCTAGTTTTCATAGTTTTAGTGTCAGTACTACATTAAACTGCTATATATAATGTTGAATATAATGTATAATAATCCGAAGGGGGAATATTTGTGGGTGCTGATAATGCCAAATATCTTATGTTACCAATAAAAAGTGGCCTACATCATTTTAAATATGTCTAGTCAGTGACAGAGTGCAAAAATATTCGTCTAAAATAATTCTTTTCAGCTTCAGAATCATGAATATTTTTATTCTGGTGTCACCATTGTCCCGTGCATTGGGTTACCAGCACCAAGTCCATCCAAAATCTAATATCGAATTTAGCATTTTAATCAACAGTATATTTTTTGTAAAATTTGTATCATATGTCTTGGAGTATCGCAATAATATCGTATCGTGAGTGTAGTATCGTGATATGTATAGAATCGTGAAATGAGGGAATCATTACACCGCTAATGTATATAAACGTCCATTTGCCGCAGTTGCACCACCCTAGGGTGGCGCGGTTAATAGTGAATTTATAACAGCCAAGGGTCTATGTAGCTTACACTAAATGAGAAATTAATTTTGTGAAAATGTGCTTACTATATATATACAGTGTGCTCAGTATGCGTGTGAATTTGAGGTATAAATTCAATTTGGATGTACTGCAACCGCCAAGTTGTCATTGACATGTGACATACAACATCATTGGGGTTGCCATGTCAGTCTCATTTCGCCTGCTGTTTTATAAACACTACGAATTCTGACCCTACTAATTTCACGTAATGTTTTGCACCTACAGTATACTAGCGAAACAAACATATCCCGGTACAGGAATAATCTTTTTGGACTCAGGAGGAAGTTTGGACTTCTGAAACGTACAGTGTGTTTACATAAGACAGTGAACTCTTTTGTTTCAAAAGATCAAGGACATTTCTTTTTCATAAAACAACACACCGTCTTTGATATTTGTGAGGAAACTATTCGTTTCAGATAACTTGAACAAATATTTAATATATTTCTATGCTTTTCTAAAACTGTATTAAAAATTTGTAATTTTGTTAGAGTCGATAGTCTCCTGGGCAGCGCTCCAGAATGAAGCCAGTTGCACCCTCTTCATTCCTTTCCTCGCTAATTTATCCATTCCTCTCCTTCAGGAGTTGAAAATGTGACCATTGAGCTGGATTTAGAGGCCGAATTCCACTTCACACACCTCATCATGACCTTTAAGGTGAGATAGACACACACTCTCTCACACACACACAGAACTAGAACACAGTCTTGTGGAATGTTGAACATATGTGTAGATATGTTTGAAGTGTTTTCCTTTGAATCCATCATAAAATGATTGTAGAAACCTTCGGCACCAGTTGTGTATACGATCTACTTCGCCTTTCTGTGTTTGGGAAACTTTTGTGTGGGTTTGCCTCTTGTAAATTTAAACTTTTTGCTGTTTTCCGCAGACCTTTCGGCCCGCAGCCATGCTGATTGAACGTTCGGCAGATTTTGGGCGGAGCTGGCAGGTGTACCGATACTACGCTTTCAACTGCACCGAATCCTATCCGCACATCCCTCAGAGGCCAATCAAAAATGTGGATGATGTCATTTGTGACAGCCGCTATTCTGGCATTGAGCCATCAACAGAGGGAGAGGTGTGTGATATAATTCATATAGACAAATATTCATAGTCATGAAACTCTTGATGTCTAGATACTTATATATACAATCCTGAGTTACTGTTCTTGTGTACTTGTGAACAGGTCATTTTTAGGGTACTTGATCCAACATTCAGGTTTCCTGACCCTTACAGCCCACATATTCAGAGTAAGTAAAACCTATTGATCACTTGAAAGCTATTTTTGCCTGGTAATTTCACTTAATATCCGTTTTTTAAATGATCAATTTATTTGAAACTTATCAAATTCAGTCCCAAAGTAAATAATATGGGCTCAACCCCAATAGACATTTGGGGCCCGTATATGTCCCCTCCCTTAAATTCTTAATTGTGGTCTACAAAATAGGGTTTTTTTATTGGCCAAATTTATGTATATACTTTAACAAAAAGTCCAACATTTTATTTATCATTGTTAGCCCTTATACTCTAAAAAATGCTGGGTTCTTTTAACCCAATTTTGGGTAAAATATGGACAAACCCAGCCACTGGGTTACATTTTTAAATTATTTTTTTTAACCCAATGGCTGGGTTTGTCCATATTTTACCCAAAATTGGGTTAAAACAACCCAGCATTTTTGTGTAGCTTAACTCTACAGTGATATAAACTGTGCAACCCAGTTGTAAGGCAGTGGTTCCCAACACTAGTCCTGGAGTACCACCAACACTGAACATATTTGAGGTCTGGGAGATTTCCAATACCAGGATTGGAAAACTCTGAGCCAAGGGGGAATGGTGATGGATCAATATGAGATTGGAGGAAAAGTTATATTTCAATGGTTATATTTCAATTCCCACAAAAAACTTTGTTTTCTCGCAAAAGTTCTTTCCTCCCACCTTATATTAATTCCATCACCAGTTTAGCAACAAAGTTTTTCTCAGGAGAACTCAGAAGCACTGAAATATACATTTCCCTCCCATCTTATTATTTTCCCAATCACCATTAGGGGCCCCGTATAGACTTTATGTAGCCCCGCCCTTTTTCAGCTCTTCCTGTTTGTGTTGAACACAGCATGAAGGGAAGATCTTACGGATTTATGAATAAACAGCTCGTTTTAAAATCTTCCATTACATTTAATGACATCCGCTCCAAACATTACAATTCTCATGATATCTTTTTGCTAACTCTACAATTAATCCAGTAAATCCACTTTACCAGCTAATTACTCTTCAACAGCGATGTCATAGAAATATACAGGGTCAAGTTCAAAGACAAAATTCTAAAGATGGTCTATAGAACAGTAAATTAGTATAATTTATTCACATAATTTGATTTAAATAGGCAGCTGGTTTAATTTAAATTTGCTTACAGCTAAAAAGAGCTAAATTGCTGTATTTCAATGTGCTTTGCTTTCTGGAAATAAACACTACACTTACACTATACATTTTCCTGTAACAGACTTGAACGATCTAGCTTATCTAGGCTAAAATAAGTGTAAACATAATGGAAAACTGGGAAAAAGTCCTTTTTTTAGGAAAACACATTAAGCATTTTATATAAAACAAATTTTTAATACGAAAAACATTTTGGTAGATTTGGCAGTATAATCCATTCAAATTTAATAGTGATGTATGGACTGATTTTCAACTGAAAGCACATTTCAAAATGTAATCATTCATTTTATTGAGGGAAAAAAACATTCTTTTTATGGGGGTACATAACTATGGAAGCTTGTTTCTGCCACTGAATAAAAAAATAAAATAAATAATTGTGACTTTTTTTTCTCACAATTGCAAGACAAAAAGTCAGAATTACGTGATATAAAGTCGCAATTGCGAGATATAAAGTCAGAAATGTGAGATATAAAGTCAAAATTGCGTGATATAAAGTCCGAATTGCGTGATAAAGTCAGAATAGCGAGATATAAAGTCGCAATTGCGAGTTATAAAGTCAGAATTGGGTGATATAAAGTCAGAATAGCGAGATATAAAGTCAGAATTGCATGGGTGATAGTCACAATTCTGAGAAAAAGAGACAGAAGTGCAACTTTTTATCTCACAATTCTGACTTTTTTTCTCACAATTGCGAGTTGACATCTCGCAATTCTGACTTTATAACATATAATTGCGAGTTTATGTCATCTGTTATGTCACCTGTTATGACATCTTTTCTCAGAATTGTGAGATATAAACTCGCAATTGCGACTCATCAGGCCACTTCTAAGGGAAAAAAATACTTATTTTTTCCCTTCAAAATAGTTTAAATCTCACAATTCTGACTTTATATCTCGCAATTCTAACTTTAAATCTCACAATTCTGACTTTATAGCTCGCAATTCTGACTTTCCATCTCGTAATTCTGAGAAATAATGTCAATTTTTCTCACAATTGTGAAATAACAAGTCGCAATTACCTTTTATATTTTTCATTCTATGACGGAAACAAGCTTCCATACATAACACACTAAAACAATGAACCTGATTAAATAATGTGACTAATATATCCTGTAAATATTTTGAAGACACAAATGTGGCACAAATGGCATCATTTTTCTGAGAATGACTTACAATTAATCATGTAGGAAATTTAAAGAAATAAACCTGTCTTTGAGTACGTGTATATTTGTTGTTTTCTGACTACTGATATATCTTTGTTCACACAGACCTACTGAAGATCACAAATCTGCGCGTACGGATGGAAAAGTTGCACACTCTAGGCGAATATCAGTTTGATGACCGAGAGGATGTGAGAGAGAGATATTATTACGCTCTCTATGACATGGTCGTCCGTGGCAACTGTTTCTGCTATGGCCACGCCTCCAAGTGTGCCCCAGTCGGCAATGAGGCAGGGGTTGATGGCATGGTAAGTAAATGCAACAACTACATTCACAACCCAATCCCTTGCACTTGTCACCTGTGTGTGTGTCTGTGTGTCTGCGCAGGTTCACGGTCATTGCATGTGTAATCACCACACTACTGGACTTAACTGTGAGGAGTGTGAGGATTTTTACCAAGATCTGCCCTGGAGACCAGCGGTGGGCCGAGAGACAAACGCATGCAAGAGTATGTCAAACAGCCCACAGTTAAAACAAACAAACAAAAAATAGATCAATTACAATAATTATATTATTACTCAGAAACCATACTGAATATTATTCACTAATCTGGTGTTTTTTTCCTTTCTCATTCTCTCAGGATGCGAGTGTAATCACCACTCATATTCCTGTCACTTTGACATGGCGGTGTATCTGTCATCGGGAAACAGGAGTGGAGGAGTGTGTGACGACTGTCAGCACAACACACAGGGCCAATGGTGTGAGAACTGCAAACCCTTCTTCTACAAGCACTCTCAAAGAGACATCAGAGACCCCAGGATATGCGCACGTGAGTGTGTTCGACCGACGCTCTCAAAATGGATAGATTTAAATCTGTTCCTATGCAGAAAGGATTCTGTAAAGTGTTACAGCAATGTTACATGATAAATTAAACATGATAAATCTGTGTTTGTGTTTGGTGAACGTGATTTCACCAAGTACACTCTCAGAAAAAAAAGGTACAAAAGCTGTCACTGGGGCTGTACCTTTTTTAAAAGGTAAAATTTTGTCCATTTCAGGTGCTAATATGTCCGTTTTAGGTGTTAATAGGAACATTTTAGGTGTCAATATGTACATTTCAGGTGCTAATATGTCCGTTTTAGGTGTTAATAGGAACATTTTAGGTGTAAATTTGTACATTTCAGGTGCTAATATGTACATTTTAGGTGTCAATATGTACATTTTAGGTGCTAATATGTGCATTTAGGTGCTAATATGTACATTTAAGGTGTCAATATGTGCATTTTAGGTGCTAATATGTGCATTTCAGGTGCTAATATGTACACTTTAGGTGTCAATATGTACATTTTAGGTGCTAATATGTACAATTTAGGTGGTAATATGTACATTTTAGGCGTCAATATGTACATTTTAGGTGCTAATATGTGCATGTTAGGTGCTAATATGTACACTTTAGGTGTCAATATGTACATTTTAGGTGTTAATATGTGCAATTTAGGTGCTAATAAGTAAATTTTAGGTGCTAATATGTGCACTTTAGGTGCTAAAATGTACATTTTTAGTGTTAATATGTACATTTTAGGTGTTAATATGTACATTTTAGGTGCTAATATGTGCACTTTAGGTGCTAATATGTACATTTTTTTGTGTTAATGTGTACATTTGGTGCTAATATGTGCATTTTAGGTGCTAATATGTGCACTTTAGGAGCTATATGTACATTTTAGGTGTCAATATGTACATTTTAGGTGTCAATATGTGCATTTTAGGTGTTAATATGTATATTTTAGGTGTTAATATGTGCATTTTAGGTGCTAATAAGTACATTTTAGGTGCTAATATGTGCACTTTAGGTGCTAATATGTACATTTTTAGTGTTAATATGTACATTTTAGGTGCTAATATGTGCATTTTAGGTGCTAATATGTGCACTTTAGGTGCTAATATGTACATTTTAGCTGTCAATATGTACATTTTAGGTGTTAATATGTGCCTTTTAGGTGCTAATAAGTACATTTTAGGTGCTAATATGTGCACTTTAGGTGCTAATATGTACATTTTTAATGTTAATATGTACATTTTAGGTGCTAATATGTGCATTTTAGGTGCTAACATGTGCATTTTGATTTTAGGTGCTAATATGTGCTTTTAGGAGCTAATATGTCCATTTTATGTCCTAGTATGTACATTTTAGGTGTTATGTCCATTTTAGGTACTAATATGAACATTTTAGGTGTTAATATGTACATTCTTGTAGCTAAAATGTACCACTAAGGTACCAATATGCAGCCTTTGGGTACAAAAGTGTACCTTTTGAAAAGGTTCTGAGAGTGTACAACATGTTCCTGTCAACCAATCAGATTTGAGGAACAAGATTACGGTGCTTCTACATCAATGTTATCCACCTATCTGATATTAGGGAAAACTTATGGGTAGGGATATTTAGTCGAGGATCAACTAAATATGTTGAGTCTTACCGCTACTTGGTTTGTGTTTAGCTTGTGACTGTGACCCACGTGGTTCTCTGAACGAAGGCTTATGTGACAGCGCTACGGATGTCCTAAGAGATATGATTGCTGGCCAGTGTTACTGCAAATCTAATGTGGAGGGAGAACGTTGTGACCACTGTAAAAAGGGACACTATGGCCTCAGCGACGACCCATTAGGCTGTCGGCGTGCGTAAACACACACACATATACACACACAAACAGCTTGTTTCATGTTCTTTCAAGGCTTTGACCTCTGAAAGAATTCCTGTTTTCTGGAGTCATTGTTTATGATCCTGTTTTTCTTTCTTTTGTGTGTGAACCCAGCATGCAGCTGTAATCCTCTAGGCACACTCTCCGCAGGAAATCCCTGTGATATTCAGACAGGAAGCTGTTATTGCAAACGTTTTGTGACTGGACAAAATTGTGAGAAGTGTCTGGTAAGAGAGCATTATAAGTATGTGTGTTTGGGGTTTGGATTTTTGTGCTTGTGCATAACACAGTTTTCCCTTTCAGCCTCAGCACTGGGGTCTCAATAATGATATGGATGGCTGCAGACCATGTGACTGTGACGTAGGTGGGGCTTTGAATAATAAGTAAGTACCTGTATTGGATTTGTTATTAGATTTGTATTAGATCATGTCATTTAATTTTTTATTTTTTTATTACAAATTAATTTATATCGGCCGACATAAATATTCGTCCATATATTTTGTTTGCTCTGTAGTTGTTCTCAGCAAACAGGGCAGTGCGCTTGTAAGGAGCATATGTTTGGTAGGCGTTGTGACCAAGTGGAGTCTGGGTACTACTTCGCAGCACTGGATCACTACATTTATGAAGCTGAGGATGCTTCCTTTGGACCGGTAGGTGTCACTCAGGCACACTGGCCGTCATTCGTGAAACACAAACAGAAAGAAATCGGTAACACTTAACAATGAGGTTAATTGGTTAACATTAGTATTAACTTATATTATAGTTTTACAGTTTTCTTTGTTAATGTTAGTTAATGAAAATACAACAATTCGTTATTAGTTCATGTTAGCTCAGGTTCAGTAAATGATATTAACAGACACAACTTTTCATTATAATAACGTATTAGTAAATGTGCGGTATAAATTAGCATTAACTAAGATTAAAAACAATTTTTCATTGTTAGTTCATGTTAACTAATGTGGTTAACTGATATTCGCAAATGAAACACTATTGTAATTTGTTACCATAATAAACATTTGAAATTTTACATCATTTTAGTGTTACAAACCTATTGAATGTGGCAGTTTTTATAACTTTGATTTTGTGAACAAACAGCATGTGAAAATTTACCAAAGACTGCTTGGACAGAGAAACTAAATTTAACTAATGTGACTACATTTAAATAAGAATTGTTTTACAAGCTAATTGAAAGTGACAATTAATGCAACAATAGTTTTACAAAAAAAAAAATAATTGTGTGAAAGTTTACTTAAGAATGATTTTACGAAAGAAAGTGGAATTTATCAAGAATAATCCTATAAAGAAATAAAGTGCAAAAAAGTACTTACTTAGACAATTTTACATAAAAATAGTTGGGCTGTCAAACGATTAATCGCGATTAATCACGTCCAAAATAAAAGTTTGTATTTACATAATATATGTGGGTGCACTGTGTATAATTATTTTGTATATATATATATATATATTAGGGCTGTGCAAAAATTAATTGCGATTAATCGCATCCAAAATAAAAGTCTGTGTTTA
>JAOTRC010000031.1:16256635-16267441 GCA_027497675.1 Cyprinella lutrensis
ATTTCAAGTGAGGTTACTATTCCATGTACTTCTGTAACTAAGTTGTCAAAGTAGCAGAAAAAAGGGTCCAAAAAGCAATCAAACTGTGCATGAAACAACACAAAACAATGCTCAACTATCATGACAAGGATATTGTATTCCTATTTCTTATAAAATTCAAAGCAAACCAAACAGGGAGTGGGATTATTCACAAACGTATCATCTTACATAGGAAACAAAACAGTAGAACATCTTTGTAGTTGAGGTTTGTGTTAAAATGCCATGCAGAAAATAGATATTGTAAAGCTAGACAGGTGTGGCTTTAGTAATTGTTGAGAAAAGGAAAGGTAAGAATTTAGGGTAAGAAGGTATTGCAGTATTCTGGGTCACTATATTGTAAGTTGTCATTTATTCATACTTACTTACTTTGTAAGTTGTCATTTATTTATTAACTAACTATGACTTTTGACCCAAAATTCGTATTACTACTTATTAATAGTCAGTAAGGTAGCTGTTAAGTTTAGGTGTTTGGTAGGATTAAAGTATGTAGAAAATGGTCACGCAGAATGAGAAACAGCAAATATCCTAGAGATATGCATGCTAACAACTGGCTAGTTATTAGTGAGAATTGGTCCCTAAACTTAAGTGTTACCTTCAGAAATCATTCTAAAATGTTGATTTGGTAAAAATGTGAAAATGTCTTATCAATGTTAAAAAAACAGTGCTGTTTAATATTTTTGTGGGAAGTATATTTTTTTAAGTTGTTTTTTTATGAAGTTCAAAAGAACAGCATTTATTTGAAATAGAAATTATTTGAAATGTTATAAATGCCCTTATGATCAATTTGATATATCCCTGCTAAACAATAATATGCAGGTGACGGCTAACCACATTGTGATTGAAGTGCACAAACAGCTTGATTGAAGTGAGATGCAATGACTTTGATATTGGCTAATTTATATTCACTTTCATACGCTGTAAAAAAAAAAGAATGATCACAAGGCTCCTCTAAGCTCTTCAGAGCTCAGAAACAGCACAATGACCACAATGGGGCAGCATTGACGCATCTATTTTATTTTGTTGGCTATAGACTCTGAGCTTGTAGAGTCTGAGTATGTCATGCAGATGGATATTAGTGGCGCAAATTGATGAATGTGCGATGACAGGGAAGAAGCTTTTATCTTAAATATTATTAATTCATAATCCCCCCCCCCTCTCTCTCTCTCTCACGCACACACACACTTGCTTAAAAGCTGCAATATGTAACTTTTTTGGCTAAAATTATCCAAAAGAAATATTTGAGCAGGTACATAACGTCTCGGGTTATGACTATAACCTTTGTTCGCTGAGAAGGGAACGAGACACTGCATTGAGAAATCGACACTTTGGGGACGCTCCCTTATTATGTGCCTCTGAAGTATGAATGAAACTATTCCAATCCTGATTGGTGTTGCGTCATGACATAATATTTGACAGCATAACCGGAAGCATAAAAGTGACACTGACAACACATACCAGCCTCATGATGAACTAAGAAGCTCTTAGGCCTCGAGGGGCATGGCAGAACGACGCAGAGTCTCGTTCCCTTCTCAGGGAACAAGGGTTATAGTCATGACGCGAGACGTTCCCTTTCGCGTCGAGACTGCGTCTCACTGCATCGAGAAATCGACTCTTTGGGGAACGAATGCCAACTAGGCCACGCACCGAATAGACCTGTCCCAGAGTGAAACTGATTTGGGTACTCAGCTAGGACGCAAGCACATGTGCGCCTTGGGAGGTGTAAACTGTAAAACCTAATAAAAGTGTCCGGGATAGCCCAGCCGGCTGCCTAACAGATCTCCTGGAGGAGCATTCCCGAAAGGAGGGCCCTAAAAGAAGCCATGCCTCTAGTAGAATGAGCCCTAAAAGCTAAAGGTGAAGGCAAGTCGCGCACCTTGTCGGCTTAAGTAATAGCCTGAACAATCCAATTACAAATAGTTTCCTTGGATTCCGGGAGCCCCTTCTTAGGTGACCCAAAACACACTAATTGGCCCAACCACCTCCAAGAAGCAGACCTCTCGAGGTACACACTCAAAGCTTTGACAGGGCAGAGCAAATGAAGCTACTCTTCTTCTGCCGACACATGAGGGGGATGATGGAACGCCTGAAGGACTGTAGTCCGAGCCGTATTAGTAGGTACTTTAAGCACCTAGCCTGGACTTGGGTGCAAAAAGCCCTTTACTCTGCCAGGGGCAAACTCCAAGCAAGCTGGTGTTACTGCCAGAGCTTGGAGATCTCCCACCCTCTTCAGAAAGGTAATAGCAAAGAGAAATACCATTTTATTGTATTTTTTCTCCATATGGTTGCCTCCCCAGAGGCCCATCACTTAATGGTGCCTGGAAAGTCACAATAGCAGCCATGTACACCTTAAGCGTGGAAGGGGAGAGACTCGCAAGGAAATGGTCTTGAAGAAACTCCAGAACTGAAGCCACTGGGCAGTTGACTGGATCTAACTCATATTCTCTACACCAAGTGACAAACACATTCCACTTGAGGCCATATAATCTCCTAGAAGACGGAGCCCTACAGCTAAGTATGGTTTCAACCACCCCGGCTGATAGACAAACGTTTAGGTACTAAACCCCCTAATAGGCCAGACCGACAGCTTCCACAGCTCCAGGCGAGGGTGAAAGACTGTGCCCTCCACCTGAGCCAACAGATCCCTCCTCAGAGGAATCTGCCCTGGCGGAGCTATCAGGAGTGATATTATGTCTGAAAACCATACTCAGCTTGGCTACATTGGGGCAACCAGAAGTAGACTGATGCCCCCCCAACGGACCCTCTCCAGGACTCCTGGGAGCAGAGCGATCGGGGGAAATAAATGCGTACAGGTGAAGCCTCGGCCAGGCCTGTACCATGGCATCTGACCACAGTGGGGCTGGATGTGAGAGGGAGAACCAAAGTGGGCAATGGGACGTCTCTCGAGACGTTAATAGATCCACTTGCATTGGCCCAAACCTCTCCCAAATCAACTTCACCACGTCTGGATAAAGTCTCCATTCCCAGGGCCTCACCCCCTGCCTCGACAGGATGTCTGCTCCCTGATTCTGAACCCCCGTAATATACATTGCTTTGATAGACAGTATTTTCCCCTGGGACAAAAGAATAATCTGATGCGCCAGTCTGTACAGAGGGTGCGATCTGAGTCCCCCTTGTCGGTTCAGATAGGCTACCACAGTTGTCAGAATATATCAAGACATGATAATCCTTAATGTCTGGAAGGAAGCTCCTCAGAGCCCCGAACACAGCCAATATCTCTAGAGAATTTATATGGCAAGAATGATGATGGTCCTGCCACAGACCCTGGTGCCCAAACTGCAGTCTGTACCCTGATTTTATATGTTGGAAAGATGATACCATGCCTCTACAAAATCTACTAAGAGAACCAGCCTCTCGCGACTGGCCTCTACTGTTTTTCGAGCATCCTTCTCAACTCCCTGAAGCGGAAGACCAGCAGGCTGTAGTCGATATGGTTTTTGTGACCATAACTGACGCTCGCTCTTTGTTAGAATATATCCGCTGGAAAGAGATGTGGCCTGAAGCATCGTTGACGGTGGGCAACACACATAGTTTCCTAGAGGGCTCCGCTGCGAGCACAACCTCGGTTGTCCTGCAGCAGAGAGGGCAGCCCTCAGAGTTCCTACCACTATGGCTAGGAACTCTTCTCTGGATCCCCCCTAGCCTGAATGACGTCCCTCAGGTTGCCTCTCTAGCAGGCGGGCTTCAGCTGAGAGTTTCCTCTGTTGCCAAGCTCCTGGAGGAGGGGCTCTAGAGGAAACACTCTCTATCTGCTCTGCATGGTGTGAGGAGCAGGCTGCTGGCTGATCTCTTTGCCCCATCCTACTCGATTTAGATTTCGCCTTTCGGGGGAGGAACTGATAGAACGCCACAGATTGCTTCTTCGCCTCCTAAAGCCTGTCGACAACCGATGTAACGGCATCACCGAACAGGCCAGAAGGCGAGAGTGCCATGTAAGCCCTGCCTATCAATGCAGATGTCTCTCTGCAGCTCTTACTAGGCAGCGCCAGGGTCTTTAGGGAAGATGCCGCCTCAGGGGAGAGGTAGTCCGCTAAGGCCTCCTCTACTTTAGGCATTTTTCATAGCCCATGTCCTGTGCCCCCATAACATTGTTGTAATCTACCAAACTGGGATTGGAGACACGCGACAAATGCAGTTTATCCCACGATCTCGAGATCTCTGAGTGGAAAAACAGCAAACCCCGGCGCTGAGGCTGTGACCTATGCCGCAGGAAACGCTTGTCTAATTTGCTTCTGACTTGCGTTCCCTGCTCATCTTGTGTTCAGCAGATGTTAAAGGACAAGTTCGGTATTTTACAATTAAAGCCCTGTTTTAAGATCGTTTCTGAAGAAATAGAAATAGGTTAGGATTGTTTTTTAGACATATGCTGCTGTCACAAGAATTTTCAGTTTCTGTGTTGGCACCCCCCACCTTTACAATGGAAGAATAGGTGCACTGGAACAATCATTCATAAAAACGTATTGTTTCTTTCTTCGACTGAAGAAAGACATGGACATCTTGGATGACATGGGGGTAAATTATCAGCAAAATTTTTTTTAAAAGTGAACTACTCCTTTAACAGTTTTAGTTTGTGATAAAGTAGTTTGTGATTTAGTGTGGTGTAACGACGTTGGCACTAGGTTGTGGTGGTGCAACGCGATTAACTAAAGCTAGCGATGGAGAGCTGCAGATCTCAGGGCTAGCAGCGGCTTTGTGGCTAGCAAAACACATGTGGGACTTTAATGAGTTCATGCCCATTGACAATACTTTTCTTGCACAATGTACAATATGCCTCCCTGACATTCACCTCGTCTGGCTGCAACCACTCTTTGAAGTCCGGCATTTCCAGCCAGGACGCTGCAAGTTTGCAGTTCCCCATTCTATTCATGCATCCACCAACATTCTCTTAAAACATTTCGCTGTGTTGTATTAGTACAACACAGTTAGTTTTTTATGTACCTGGTTTTTTTTTTTTAATGACTAAATTCACACACTTTTACAATGTTTTTGGGACTCAAACTGTTGGACAGCTAATTCAGAAAAAAATACCTTCAAAATTTAAGACTTTATAAAGACGTGATAAGACTTTTTAATAATTTTTAAGGGTCTTAATTGTCCAAAAATTGATTTATCACCTTTTATCACCTTATCGCCTTTTTTATCACCCCCCCCCCTACTTTTTCTGAGTGTGGGAACTTTCGGGGTGGGACTTGTGCGCTGAACATGCTGATTGGTTCTTACCACATCCATCTTACGGTCAATGTCCACTGAAATGTTTACTTTTAGCATTGCAAGCTTTCTGATGACGCTTTGGGTACTCATCTCGTTTGCCCGTTTTGTTAATTACCTTGTTAGTAAACCAGTCACACACAAAAGCAGCACAGCTTGAATCTCCTCCATATACAAAATATCTATATTAAGCTAATACAGATTTTTCGTTATCAAAGTTTATAGTTGTAACAAAAGTCAGAAATCTCACACTCCTTACCTTCTGCATTTTATAATAATTTCCTCTTCCTCATTCGAGCGATTACTCTTAGCAATACCGGTAGCAGTTGCTGAAAAGACGTAATAAGGGGTATTAGTGACATTTTAATTTGTATGCCTTAATTTGTGAATTTGTAGTCGGCGCGTTTCACCATCAGTGTGCAATAAGCGTGACGTCTACATCTGTCAATAAATAAACACTGTAGCCGGAGCTACTTCTCTCCATTAATGTCTATGGCGAGTCACGCAGGCACTGCACATTTGCATGAAACAAAAGGCTGCGAATACACACGCAAATGTAGTCATGAGGAAGTCCCAAACATAACTCCGGCACGCTGCCTACATGTTTTGCGGTTGAGCAGCAGGCACACGCATGAACCTGGTTAATCGATGAGCAATAAATTTGATTGATTAATGTATTATCGACAATTAATCGATAATACATTAATCGTTTACATCCCTAATCCCTGTTTCTGATAAATACAGTT
This sequence comes from Cyprinella lutrensis, assembly GCA_027497675.1. Taxonomy (NCBI): domain Eukaryota; kingdom Metazoa; phylum Chordata; class Actinopteri; order Cypriniformes; family Leuciscidae; genus Cyprinella; species Cyprinella lutrensis. The sequence continues at coordinate 16,262,647 of JAOTRC010000031.1, forward strand.
AATTTAACCTGTGCCACTACTATGTTTACAAGCAACTGAAAAAAGCGCAAATGTCAGGACATGTCAGAACATCTCAACGACCCCAAAAACACTTTAGACCCCAGAGGGTTAATTAAAGTCTAAATCAAAGATTGTGAAATTAAATAGTATTGCAATACCGGTAGGGTGGCAGTATTCGGCAAAGAGTGCTGCCCTGCAGAGATCTATGCTCCATTTCTCATCTAAATAGTCCATATTCTACAAACTAAAAATCACCAAACATGCTAATAAGACATGTGCACAAAGTATTTCATCATTTCTTTCCTTATTTACCAACCACTTGCAGCCAGGTTTAACCAAGTGCTCAAAATTAGCACTGTGCTAAAATATTAGTATTCTTTTCACTAGTTTACTTTTGGCTCATAGTGTTTTCTTTAATCAACATCAGTGACTGAAGCCAAAGTGTATTTTAATGGTCATTGCCTGAGAGTGGACATAACTGAATCACAACTCAATTTAGATAGAATTTGTCATGTCTAGTTAGACGCCCTCTTCTCCAATTGTACTGCAAAAAGCATTTTTGGCCCAATATCCTTAAAAATCATAGCCTTCTGGATGGACAACTATGTAATTAGTCTTTATGAGTCTGCAGCGGTGAGCACATGATGAAACAGGCCTTTCATTTGCTGGGTTTCAAGGTCGGTGAGCATCTATGATTCAACTCTCTTGCATGTCAGTCAGTGTTTGTCATTATTTCTAGAGATCTGACATGAAAAACAAAACCAAGTGTTGTACTATTAAATGATGAAATATCAAGGTATTCGTAAGTATTCGTATCGTTACACATAAAGAGTAGCCTGAAGGCACATTCAATGAATAGGGTAGGCTACCAAGCAGGGCCTAAAATGAGGTTCTTAGCCTTCAGAAAATGTTTATTATCCACTTTGGGGGATCAGTATAAATATTATGAGATGTTTTAGTGTCCTTGTGGTTTACAATTTTTCTCAAATCCTGTTACCAAAATTTCAGACATTAAATGAACATCTCTGAATGTCAAATAGACCGTTAAAATATGTCATATTTAGTAACAGGGTGGAAAATATAGCCTAAATCAAGCTAGTACATAAAGGCTATAGCTAAGTTGGGACCAGAGGTCAATTTGAAGGCTTTTAGAATTGGTTATTATTACCATGTCATTTTAATTTTTATGATTTAATGATAATAATACTTTTAATAGGCTCTGTTTTTTCATGAACTTACAGAACAAGTATATAGCCTAGAGAAAGTTGAACAGACACTTTGAATTACTTTTCAGGTTTCATCATAAATGTTCGTCCAAAAAAATCACAAGATTTGTGCTTTGTTTTTATACGATTTGAAACAAAGTATCAGCTTTCAAATTATGTCAAATTTATCTTAAAATTTCAACAATAAGAAGTAGGGCCTACCGTTTTGTCGCTCTTTAATGTGGCGCGAGAGAACACAGCTCGCCTCAGTTCGATCGTGAGTAGTGAAGATTAATTCCGTCCTATTTACAACGTTACAGAACGAAATAAACATCAGGAAATATGTTGACAGAAATCCGAATAATGTTTGTCTCTAACAATCAATCAGTGTTTCAACCACAGAAAGACATTAATAAAACAGCTTGTAACCCTTTACTGTCTATGCTTGTAACTCAGAAAAGCCCTTGTTGACCATTAACTTACTTGATAGTCAGTAAGACCGCACTCGCCACCAAGTGGACAGGAGTGAGAATTACAGTGAAATTACAATACATCAGCCTCAATTTAATCTGTCAAATTGACGGATGACTTTCAGATAATTCAATCACACTACCACAGCTAAACAAAATTCTGTCAATGACTAAATATTTTTGGTTACAGCAACACCTGGTCAGGATCAAATGCTAATTTGTATCTACTAACTTCTATTTCCTACAGAACATGCCTGTGTCTAATCTTTTTTAATTACTCCGGTAACAGGGCTGGATGAGTTTGACAAAAAAAATTGTACAATTTGGGGAAATGAAAATTACTTACAGTATTTCACTGTCCATCATGCAACAGAAATGGTCATAATAGGATAATCTTAATTCTTGGGTGTCATAAAAAGAATCAAATAAGATTGTCAGCCATTTGTTACTCTTTCACAAAGGCAGTAAACATATAAATATACATCTAATTTTATTATCTTTAATAACACATCTAAAAGGTTGTGCCTCATTTGTTGGACCATGACATTATATCGTATGTTATACTGAATTGTTTTTATTGATAAAATAACTCTGCACTGAATTTTCTTGCTCAGTAGGCTATTGTCTGTTGGAGTTTCATGGACTGCAACAAAAGTTTAGTTGCTGTTTTGAACGTGTAGCATTTTCACACTTGAGCGCTTTAAATCCTGCAGCTTGTTGAGATAAACAATCTTAAAAAGTCATATAAGGACCCAGATCATATCTATGGACCAGAATATCATAGAGACTTTTGACTTGTTAAGCAACTAGTTTTCTATCGCTTACATACTGACAGCACGGTAAAATCTTGCTGCTAAAGTAACACCTTTGCTATCTACATTTATGTGTCCCAAAATATAAGTTTAAAGTTAGAGTTTAATAATGGTGGTGGGTCTTAACAGTTTTTAATATAATACAACTGTGCTACGCATGATATCAAGAGAGAAACTCGTAACTTAGAGCATAAATAGAAACAAACTAACAAATAGACATCACCAAAGCAAACTATTCCGTGAAAGTATAGTAGTAATGACTTTATGAATTTCTTCACTGAGAAAATAGAAAGCATCGGAAACACAATTGTAAATGTACAATCTTTTATGGTGTCTTATGATTCAGACTCAATAATTGCCCCTCAAGATCATCTAAACCGCTATACAAGTATATGACAGGAAGAGGTAAATAGACATATAATTGCATCTAAACCAACAACATGTTTATTAGATCCAATACCCACAAAACTACTGAAAGAAGTGTTACCTGTAGTGGAAGAGTCTAATGTATTGAGAGCCTCTCAATATTATTAACTCGTCTTCATTTTTAGGTCATGTTCCAAGAATATTCAAGCTGGCAGTAATAAAACCTCTCATTAAGAAACCACAATTAGATCCAAATAACCTAGCAAATTAGAGACCCATTTAAAATCTTCCATGGCTAAAATACAAGAAAAAGTTTAATTGAGCTCTTTCTTGTTGAAAATGATATCTATGAAAAATTTCAGTCAGGATTCAGACCAGATCATTGCACAGAAACTTAAAATTCAAATGATTTACTATTAGCTTCTGACCAAGGCTGTATCTCAATACTAGTTCTACACGATCTTAGCGCTGGGTTCAACACTATAGATAATAAAATACTCTTGGATTGACTGCAAGTTCAGGGACAAACATTAAGCTGGTTTAGATAATGATAGATAGTGATAACGTCAAAGATAACGCCAGTTGACAATGGAGTACCACAAGGATCGGTGTTAGGCCCATTGCTATTCTCAATATTTATGCTCCCACTAATATTATAAGAAAACATTGAATTAATTTCCACTGTTATGCTGACGACACTCAATTAGCCTATATATTTCATCACGACCAGATGAAAACACTAACTCATCTAAATTGACAGAGTGTCTTAAAAATACAAAATGCTGGATGACGTGTGATTTCCTGCTATTAATTTCATATAAAACGGAGATATTGCTCGTTGGTTCAAAAAAACTACACTCAAAACCTCCTGTTACTTTATCCACTACAGTAAAAGACATGTTTGTTATACTAAGACCACAACTTGTCTTTCGACAATCATTTCATATCAATTTCATGTAACAAGAACAGCTTTTTTCCACCTTAGAAACATTGCTAAGCTACGTAACAGATGCAGAAAAGTTAGTTCATGCATTCATGACCTCGAGACTAGATTACTGTAATGCTTTATTAGCTGGTTGTCCTGCATCCTCAATAAAAAAGCTACAGTTAGTACAAAATGCATCTGCTAGAGTTCTTACTACTGTAGGTCAAGAAAATATGATCAGATAACACTAATTTTATCATCTCTTCACTGTTTACCTATTAAGTTCCGTATTAATTCCGTAAGCCCTAAATGGTCTAGCTACTTAATGGACCTTCTATCGCCCTACAATTCATTGCATTCTTTAAGATCACTAAATTCGAGGCTTCTGGTGTTCTGGCTTCTTCAATCCTAGGATATCTAAGTCCACTAAAGGAGGGAGGGCATTCTTACATGTATCTCCCAAACTCTGGAATAGCCTTCCTGATATTGTTCTAGGCTCGGACTCGTTTTTCCAGTTCAAAACTAGATACTAGATACTACTGTTGAATCAGATCGAATGCATTAATATTACGAACAGCAGCTATGCTATTTTTTTTCCATTTGCTTTTCTGTTGTTATCGGTAAATAGCGTTCATCAGCTCCAGTTTGTATCCAGCCTCTCTCGGAGACTTCAGATGCTCCAACACCTGTGATGAGATGACTGAACGCCTGTGAAGAGACTATTCGACGCTGGCGATATTTTTATAGCCTAAATGAATACATGATTAACTAACTGTATTTTTCTATGTACTTGCACTTTCTGTAAAATAACCATTCACTTTTTGAAAACTCTTCGCGATCGACTTAAAATGCTTCAATTGATGGGTTGGTGACTCCTGTAACGTTATTGGTTTACGGTCAATAATAGTAATCAGCTGATTGTCAAAGCCATAACACGGCAAGGGAGAAGAACTAAGTTACATGAAACAATCCAACTACATATTTTACACCACTGACAAGGGAAAAGTCACTACTCAC
>JAOTRC010000031.1:16283967-16294534 GCA_027497675.1 Cyprinella lutrensis
TACAAAATAGATATTTACTAATGGGTTCACTCTAGACTATATCTTTGTCTGTTACGATAGTCACAGATTATGCAATTTTGACTCCTAAATTCTTGTCATGTCGTGGACAAGAAACATGTCAGACTACAGTTACAGTTGACAATCTTTACTTATGTTTTAATAACAAGATTGGGAGCAACACATTCAAATGGTCTATACAATCAGCACAAGTTGAGGCCTATATGTAGCCGACTTAGCTATGTTCCTCAACAGTTTTCAGAATCCCTCCTTTATACGTCAGTATTACGCATACTCTTTTACTCTATCTGATTATTTGTAAGTGTAAACTCATGAATTGCCATCTTTTTCGATGTGTGTAATGTCATAGAGAAGGTGAAACTTCCACATGCGACTGACTTGCAGAAAAAAGAATGTAAACAAACTACTGAAGTAGCATGTTAGCTCAATGCTAATTCCAGTACTTACACGTGGCAGCTGCTATCATTCGCCAGCATTTATCTTTTTTCAAACATCATAAAGGAAGGAGTATTGTTTTGATAACTCCACAAACCTTTCCTCCATTGCATACTTCCACCTAACAGCATCAATACCATCATATTTCTCGTGTTGCCATGTCTGAAAGCTGTGTACACTCCTATTGTTTCGAGTCACAGAGGGAAAAAAAATAAACATGCTAGTCGTGACATTGGCTGTCATCCACTATGACACATTAAACGAGATGAAATTGTTTTATTTTATTCTATGTTGTAAAGCACTTTGGATACCTGACTGTTGTTGTAAAGTGCTATAGAAATAAATGTTGATTGATTGAAATGGCTGGCCTAAATCAGGCTGATATCGTGTAGTCTGAACATGGCGCAAGTTAACCAGACCGACTTAAAAATGGGAATGGTTTTATTGTGTTTTAAGCAAAATTTACTTTCATAACATTAACTCCTCTCTTACCTTATGAAAATGGTAATTAGTTTCTTCATTAAAGCAAAACATCTCTGATTTCTGCGAGCATCTGCAGCTGTGGACTGCATGCACATGTGGTCAGTGCTGCAGTGCAGTTGTGCAATGCTAATCGCTCTCAGCGCACTGACCTACGCAACTCTTTTTTTGTTACATCATCAGTTCATGTGGTGATGACTCAGGACTTAAACTGCAGTGGTGCATGTGTGAACCTGTCCTTGGTGTAAAAACACAAACAGTTCGCTATATGCAGGCATTTGAAGAAATTAGCACACTTCTGAGAATTATTAGTAATATAAACGTGCCTACTGAGTCTGTTAGTCATATAAATTTGACACACTCACAGGGGAGAGGCTCAACTTATTGGCATTTTTGGACTCTTTATTTCAAGCCCTAGTGCTATATATTGGTCAAAATCCACATACTGTATGATTTAGCTTATTACTTTTGAACTGTGTAGTGTAACTTATCAACTTGACAGTGTCAGGAATTGTAGCTGTATCTTGAAAATTAATTTGTTCAAATGAAACATTGAAAATAATTTGGGACCATGTGATCAATATCCATTATTTTATGATTAGATTATCTGAATCAAATCTTTCTACATTTTTTCTTTTTCTTTCTTTTCTTTTTCAAAAAAACCCTTTGTCAACGTAACAATTTTCATTAGCGTTTATCTTGTTACCACAATGTTCCAACTCCTTGGCTGAAAGTTGTTGTTGTTGTTTTGCACCAGAAAAGGCTGAATGCTCATAATCAGCCTGAATTCTGTCTCACAGCTGTTAGCTGGAAAAAATAGAAGCGACAGACAAACGTAATGAGCTGTGTGCATCCCGCATGCTTGACAGAAGGGTGAACCAGTGGCATCAATAGGAAACCCACGCATCCACAACCATAACATTATAATTTGCCTTGTGTCGATATCGCATGTGGTTGGTTTCAGTCTAAGTGGGTGTTCTGGTCTTTTGTGAATGTAGTGCTTAGGGCTTAGTGTTATTTCGCCAAGTAGGACATGTGCGTGGATCAAAATCATTGTGGGTCCTGGTACAACGTTCCCATCACCCGATTAGCCTAGTTTTAGGTATTTTGTGGTGTTTTTCCATTTTAAAGATGGCAGTAGTTTGTTGATTAGAAAGCCTATGTCACTGCACAGTGGTGTAATGGCACAAACTTTTGGTTTGCTGCTTAAAACATCTCGTGAATTCTTAAAGTATTAACGTCCCAACTCCTTAAGTTCCTTTCTCACCCCATGCCCTGTTTTGCTTGTGTTGTGGGGAGAATGCAGAACCTTGCGAGACTGCTTTAGCCTTCCTGCTGATGCAAACCTTTCAAGGAGGCTTAGTGCTTTAATACTGAATGAGTGTATGTGTTTGTACGTTTGTGAATTTGAGAGATGGGGCTAAGTCTATTTTTAATAGCTGATCCCCACAGGACTATCCAGATGCTATTCTTGCCTATTTTTAACGATTAATCCACCTTATGGACAGAGTAACATGATTTATGCATCATATTCGGTTCAACAGGACAAATTCAGCTGAGAATGTGAGCTGCGGCAGATGGTACTTTAAGAATGTTTTCATGCTAGAGTCTGACATCAATTTTCTCTGTTTGTTTTTGGGCTGTTTTTCATGTGAAATCCAGCGGGTCACAAGTAATGTCCCTGCTTTTTACTAACATTTTACTAACGTCACCATGGAAAATTTACTATTTTTTTTGTCAAATTGTTACAGAACGTTGAACCTATATCTCACTAGACACCATAATCTCTTTGTTTAAGGTTACTCTCGACAATTTCCGATTTCTGACAACCATTTTCATTTATAAAGTTCAAACTTTAGTAATCTTGGCTTCAGAGATTTCTCTTTGAGTTGTGGTGTAATTTTAGATAAGGTCATTGAACGTATTTCTTTATCCTTGTGCTTGTTAGTCTTTCTTTTTTTTCATTTAGTAGAATTTGTTCTGAAGTCATTATCCAAGCCTATAAGGTATTTGGCTTTGAGTATATCCCGAGAACCAAAGCTTACATTGTGTCAGAAGAAGTGATACAAGATTTCATAAGAGTTTCTGTCTTCAAAACCTCATTGGTTCAAAATCCTCTGTATTAAATATCAAATATATTCTTATTGGATGTCAATTCGTCATTTATCATTGTGGCGAGACAAATTACTTGTCGCACTGTGTCTGGTTAGGACACAATGTAAATGTCATCTTGATAGGTCTCACTTCTTTGGTGATCTGAAGCAACTTATGGCACAGCTTCATAATTGGATTCCTATTTTAGTCAATCAAAGTGACATCTAAAACGATTATTTTTCCACAACAGTGGAGACTGAGCTTAAACACAAGACTGAGTCCTTCACAAGATGACTGTGTGAAGAGTACTTGTGATGTGATTTTCCGTACTTGCCATGTAGTCACCATGTAAAATACTCAACCAATTTGTAAGTGCCATGCAAATGCACACTAAACATATAAGCATGAACAAGAGAGAAAGGCCTCTCTCTCTTATTTCAACTCAATTAATTCAATTATTTCCCTCAGGTTTTGCAAATTAGATGTTAACTAGTCCTGTTTAACTACCACTTTATACCCTAGTTCGCCTGGTTCATTGAAAAGAACCCAAGAAATCAAAAGAATGATTCGTCAGCAAAGAATGAATACACGAAGACATGACATATGGAGCTGTCGGAAGATTAAGGTTGGGAAGAATTTGTACTAACCTGCGGGAGCTTTATACATTTATTCTGTGAGGAAATAGATGTTTAACCTTTTGAAGGTGGGGCAGAATATTTTGGAGATCAGATATTGTGCTCTGTGTACTATCTTGGTTCAAACTGGAATACTAATGTTTGCCTTTAGTCATTATGTCTGCTGTATTGTGATGAGCTCACAGGGCGATGACCTCAACACAAAGATGTGTATGTCGAAAATTAGCTTTTAGAGTGAAAGCCTTTCTTAAAAGAGATATAGGAGACTATTATAGAAGTAATTTAGATGCTTTTAGTGCCTGACATCACCAAATGACTCATAATAAGTTGTATATTAATGCACTTTTATATTTGGTGAAGAAAATTAGTGGTAATGCTAGGGCAAAACTGGGTGGGTGATGCTAATGCATTACAATGTGGTTGCTAAGGAGATATCAGTGGTTGTAGCATTTTGCTAGTTGGTTGTTTGGGTGTTACTGGTGTTTTCTTGGGCATTGTTAAGCAATTCCCTAACAAAAAAGTATTAAGTAAAAAAGTATAAAGTACTTCTTGGAAACATAAGTGTTATGTTGTGGGTTGGGATGTAATAATGACATACATAGTAGTTTTTACTTATTTCCGACATCAGAGCCACTGAAAACACAGTGGATGTATTGTATTTTAGAAGTTTAAGTGGCGCCTTTCCTTCGTAAATAAGTTTATGTTTGAGCGAATCATTTTCTGACTGTTTTGTGAACGAGAGTCAATTCAAAGCAGGTCTTGGTTCAATGTTAATCCTCAACCGTGGATCGTCGTCTACTGTTTGCGATCCAACGTCAACTCCAGTAAGTGTATTTTATGATTTTTGAGCAAATAGTCATTTTAGTCGATGTCAGCCAATTCAACAACAAATGCGTCTAAAGTTGTTATCGTCGTAGGATGTCTGTGTATATAATTTAAACCTTGTTTGTATAGTGTGTAACCACACGTTTATAAATATATATATTTTTAAAGATATTGTATTAAAAACTGCATATAAGTTTGACATCTTCTCACATTTGCCACAGAAGCACCTGTATGACAAGTAAACATGACGCAACAGGTTCCTCGCATAAATGTAATTTCGCTTGTACATAGCAAAATTTATCACAGTATGTGTATGTAGTTTCAAAACAATGCGCCAACGTTAGTGTTTGTGTGTGTGTTGCACATCCTTAATCTCACACTCTTAGCCCTTCTGCTTAGAGCGACAGCCATAGGTATGCAAGTGACGCCCTCATCCAAAGGCAGGGTGGGGATTTGCAGCTCATTTGCATTTAAGGTCGTATACACCAAAACAACTCTTTTTAAAACAGGCCCCAAAAATGACATTTTCAAATGGTTATAATAAATTAACTGTGGGGTATTTTAGAGCTGAAACTTCACAAATACATTCTGGGGTAACCCTATACCAATATTACATTTTGTAAAAAGGGGCATAATAGATGACCTATGTAATGTTAATACGTTTTTTGTAGTCACTCAGACCATCAATTTAACGGATATTATATCATCAAAACAATAATATAATCATCAGACTAATACACCAAATTATTTACCTAAAGGAACACTATTTATGTATTTACTTATTTATTTATATGAATACAAATGGGGGAAAAAATAAGATATGGTGTAGCAGAAATTGCCTGGGGGACTTCGAGGGACATCAAGTGTTTTTGAAACATGAAAACATATTGCATTTCGCTCAAACAAACACAATTCAAACTTTAAAGTGATCAAACCTCAACTGCACAAAGTTGGATCTAATGTTGTTTTTTATGCATTTTAAAATGATGCATTTCTTCCTCTGCTGTCAGAAACATGACTTTCATCTTTTCATAGCCCTTGGGCAATGAATGATTAGAGGGTCCTTTGAAATATATAATTTTATTCTGAATCAGATTACAGCGCTCTTGATCAATTCAAGCATGACTTTACGTTTTAAACAGAATCATCCTGTCAAAAGTTAAAGTTTATTTTTTTCAAGCACACCTTGGGTATCCTTTTGAATTTTAACATTTACTTTGGATTGTTAAATAACAGCCAGGTGTGTGTTTTTCAAGGTCAATGATTTTAATACTTGCTTAAATTCCATTTACTCAGCTTTTAATTCACTGAGCCTATTGACCAAATCCACGCTTTATGTCACCTCTATTCAAAAAGTCATTATCCGTGTCAACAGCAGTGAGTCTGGCTCTAGTAATCTGCTCCCTTTTGAGGCCTATAGTCCATAACCTATTAACAATCCACTGTCAAGTCACACTTGTTAACAAAAACACAATTAGTAGGATCATTAACAATAGTAATTAATTAGCAGACACACTTTCATCCCCTCCGCCACTTGGAAGCCACTGTGCTACATTGATTGTAATAATCATGTTGAATTAACATTGTCAGCATTATGTATCATGCTTTTTCTTTGTACCCATAACCTTAAGGGACTATACGGGAAGGTTACTTCCCAAGTTAAAATGTGCTTCCCTTTTGAAATATGGTTAAACCCTGGTGCAAGATGTCATGTTTGTTTCCTTCCCCATTCCTATCAATAGTTGCTCAGTTTGTATACCAAGTATGTGATTAGAGCCAGTAACATGAGTTGCAAATGTCATGTGACTAATTACATATAGAAAGATTTTGTTACAACTCGGATTGGCTTTTTGATCACCAATTGACAAAAATTGTGGAGAAAGTACGATGGTTTCTCGCTTTTGTTGGAACTATAGTCAACAAATTGCAGTGATTGGCAAAAGTGATTGGCAGCATGAAACAAAATCACTAGCATAGCATTTTGCAGTGCCATTTCTGACATAGTTGGTCGGGAATTCATCCTACAGCAAGATAATGACACAAAACATCCCTCCAGGCTATGACAGACCTACATCAGAAGACATGAAGGCCTCAAATCATAGAATGAAGGACAGTAGAGTCTTCAGACTTAAACCCAATGGAGCTGGATGAACTGGATAGAAGGGTAAAAGCAAAGCAAAATAAAAAAAAGTGAGAATTTCTGAAGTAGTGTGAGTAAATTTGTTTAAAAAGGATTACGTTTTGTTAAACAGTGGTTGGCTGATTCCTTGAATTGATATTACAATTGCGTAATCAATTTAAAGATAATCAATGCAAACCATCAAATGTTCTAGAACAAAGAACTTTACCCAACATATTAACTACATGAATGCTGAGCCTTGAAGACACAGCATCATGGGCTAATCTGATACAGAAAACAGCCCTGAACTCACCATTGCATTTCCTTATATAGCCAGATACCTTTTACCTGATGTGTAAATCACCAGGTTACAATGGAAAGTTACGGTATTCCCCCCAACAAACTTACTGGGGGAAGGAGATGACCATCAGCTTAGTTGTAATTTGCATTCAGACAAAAGGCCAGAAGGTGTTAACTCAAAGAAACACCCTGATGTGTGCAAGATATTTCTATATTCATAAAAACCTCATTACCTTTTCCTTTACTTCTTTGGTAATGAGACATTATTACCAGTCACTAGGGTTGGGTATCGAGAATCGAGTATCGATTGGAACCGGGATTAACTTTTGGTTTTTCCCGGCATCGTTCAAAAGTTAAAATTTCGATCCCTAGTTTCGATATTCACAGTCCGCTGACCGGAAGAAGAAACCGCTGAACAACACCAATGAAGAAGCGTCTACCGGAAGTGTTGGCATAACCGAGTCGAACATGAGTAGCTTACGTCGGCGGTCCAAAGTGTGGCTTCACTTTTCTAAAAATAACGAAATCTCAGCAAAATGCAAAATTTGTGACAAAAGGAGTATTTGTGACAGAAGGAGTATTTCCTTCAGACAGACCGTTGGTTAGCAAGGTTAGCTAAACTTTTTTTAAAAGAATCGGAATCGAGAATCTTTAGGAACCGGAATCGAAACAAGGAATAGGAATCGTTCAAATTCAAACGATACCCAATCCTAATGCTGACTGTATGTGCACCAAGAAAACATGTTTCCATTGTGAGATTTGGTTTTCAAAGCTCACATTCTGTTAAATTTGTTTTTCTGTTCGCTAAAGATGGTTTTATTTATATGGTCTTGGTGTGGTGTTTAACACCTGACTTCTCTCTAGTGAATGTTAAACAACAGCCACCCTAGTGACTCGGTCAGCCTCATCCACACCCTGGTTGTTGTTGGAATCGTATCTGTTTTCCTATAGGAGCGCGGTCGGTGTGTGGGGCTCAAACGTATCAAGTATAGCAGTTTATTTTACGTGAGCTGAAGCGTCTCTCGGCCCACGCGCAGTAGATTTAAAGATTGTATCCAGGCTGTGGTGATTAGAACAATAGACCCAGAATAACTGCACGGTAAAAGTGGACCAGGTTTATGAGCCCTGATCTCATCAGACAGAGGAAGCATCTGTCGCTGCCGTTCTGACTGTTCAGGATGAACTGACGTTCACAGAGTTGCTTCAGCAGGATCATACAGAGAGATACCATACAAAAACAGACAGTTTAATCATGAACATTTAAGTTATGCATTGATATTTCAGCCAAACTGGAGAGTCAGACGTTCATTTTTCTCACAATATTGTATAGAAATGCTAAATCATTTCCTAGATGATCACTACTTGCTTTTTAACTTTTGTAGTTTCATAATGTGTGGTTTTGCATGTTATTTTTTTAAAGATAGGATATGTTTTATTGTAAATGGAATATAAATGACAGCTGGAAGTCCATCCCTCTCCGAAAGGAAGTCCTGTAACCTTTTTTTGTTGAAGTTATTCCTGTGTTTTTTCAAACATCGATTCTCTGGCAAAAGGCGAAGCATACATTATTTTTAGGCTCTTGTCAGTTTTGATAAATGCATTGTAGATAACTTCTGCCATTAAGTCATATAGATATGATCTAATGCCTCTCAATGACCGAATGCTAGAAAAGCAGGAGGTCAGAATGCAAAAAAGATCATTTTTTTGTCTTGTTTTCCAGTACAAATATCTAAACCTCCTTAAATCAAGATACACTTAGCAGAGAAGCAAAATGACATGAGATAACAAGTGTTTTTTCTTCTGAAAAATATATCAAAGTTACTCACTTAAAAAAAAAAAATCTGACAAATGGGGTCGCAAAAATAAACTTTTCTCTTTAAAATGAGGTTTATTTTTCTGACCCCCGCTTGCAGATGTTTTCTTTTTTTAACCATAAATTCTTTCAGGAAACAAGAGTAGTTTTTTACTTCTCAAGTAATTTAAGTGATTTAAGAAGTTGTCCTGGAAAACAAGACAAAATGCTGAGGAAGGCTATAATTTTTGCAGTGCAGCTATTATGGTATTTAAAATGTTCCTAATATTGTTTTGGGAGTCCCCAACAACAGTTTTACAAGCATGTAATGTCAAAAAAACACTTTTGTTTTATAATATGCATTTATTTTTACCAGATTTGCTCATTGACTCCTATATGAATCGTTCAGAGAAAGCAACAATTATTAATATTAATAACACTTACACGTTGTGATTTGGAGGAGGAAGCTGATCAAAATAAACTTGGTTCTGAACCTTCCTTCAAAATCAGCCAGCTCGCGAATCCATATTTGATAGCATTTATTGTTAGCGTTTATGAAGCAATCATCTTCAAAATGACGCGAACAAAGGTTCGGCTATACTGTAGCCACTTAGTCTTCAAATGCTCCACCCTGGGCAGATGAAAAAAAGTCGACTCTTACTTTTGAGAAACAAAAACTTTGTATACGGTTAACTTATTTAAAACTTTGCAGGATGTTTTTGTTCACTTAGATCTATGTTACACACTACATGAAAGGTAATTTTCGAAATTCCATAATCGGTGCCCTTTAAAATACTTGATTCCTATACTTTGTCTCATTTTGTACAAGATCTGTGTTCTTGAACTGGTATTTAGGGAATAACTTTGTGATGGAAGCCATATTTCCCAGCCAGCATCCCTAACTCACATTACAACTCCATAAAAGGAACTAATCCCAATCCTCTCTTCATGGCTTGTGCTTCCCGGGTGCGTATAGTGCTGGGGGGACCTGCTCAGTTTTCAGCCAGATAAGCGGACTGTGAGCCGGAGCAGAGAGCGGGCCGGATGATTGAAGGAGGAATGGCTTGGAATTCTGGGAATGAGTATCAGGAGTAAAGGATTTTGTTGGCTCTCCCTACTTTTACCCTTGACATGACCCACCTGCTCGCTAAGTGAGTTAAACTTTAGGGCATATCAGTTATTCCAGGCATTTATGTTGACGGATAACAGCAGAGAGCACGTATAAAGCCATGGAAATATTACTGTACATGTCAAGGCCAAAGGGATTGAGTTGTTGCTCTTCCAAATGAAAAGACACTGCTGGATGTCCTTCTAAATACCAGTGTATTTTTGCACAGTGGAAAGATTTCCAGGCAGTTTAATTTTTAGTGAAGTGTTATGTATCTTGGCCCGATGTCTCCGTAAGCATTTGACGAATGCTTTGTTCTCACTCTAATAACAAGTCTTTTTTTTGTTCTTTGCACAAAACCTGTCACTTCGACACAAAATCAAGATAAAAAATGGAAACGTATTTTGCAAAAAGAAAATGAAGCATATTTTTCATGTATATTGTGAAACTTTATCCTGGCAATTAAGCGTATTTCCCATCAAATGCTCACAGTATTGTATTTTTGATTTTATTCGTTTATACTTCCTGTTTTATTTCAATTGCCGTACGCTGTAAAAAATATATTTTTTCAAGATTTGGTATCGCAACATTTTTTCTTTTGTCAAATCAACTTAAATAATTTATTATTATTTTGAGTTTCTGATGATTACATTCATTTCCTTCATTGTTTTAACTCACTTTTTTCAGTTCAATCAACTTAAAATTTTAAGGCAACCAGGTTACTTACTTTTTTAAGTTAAACCAACAATATTTTTTTACAG